>PVJI01001568.1:0-137586 GCA_004026765.1 Micronycteris hirsuta | reverse complement strand
GCAGGAACTCATGTGGGAGGCCTGCACTGAGGGCCCTGGGAGGGAGGGAAGGACAGGGCCTGGTACAGCTTGTTCTGTGCTCTGCTGAGGAGGTTCACAGGGGGTTTCACCACATACTGAGCCTGGGTCACTCAGGGTCCAGATGTTTGAGTTTTCCAGAGAAGCCCAGTTGTGAAATTGTCTTTAAAGTTGAAAGCACTGAAGCCAAATACTACCCATTGTCTGCCAAAGCTACGAAATTGCAAAATGCACATACTTATACAAACTTAAGAGGAAGCAAATGCTCTTCCTCTTAGGTGTTATCAAAAGAAGTTCCAGCTTACAAGATAAAGGCAGGCCAAGTAATTTTACTGGACTTTTTTTAACCAGCTAAATGTCTGAGCTTTTAAGTTCATGGGTGCCTGCTTTGAAATGATGTGGTTTAATAAAATCTCACTCTTCTCTTGAAGTATTTTCCAAAGCACTCAAGGCTCCAGGACTCAGAGTCTACGTGTAAATGGGCTTCTAAATAACATTTAACACCCAAGTCAATCTTTTTTCCCTTTCACGTTTAATTGGATGAACACATTTTGGACACTTGAGGAAAACACTTTCTCTTGCCTAGAAGTACATAACAAACGGTGTTGAAAATAATGGAAAAGAAGCTGGAAGTGGGGAGGCTGCAGGGGTGTGGGATGGGGGCAAAGCTGAGAAAGATGCTTTGGTGTGGCAGCCTTGGAGACCTAAAGATAGCCCCCTGTCTCAGAGAGAACCTCCGTGTCTGTGGGGGTTGGGTGGGGAGCCTAGAGGGTTGGGGAAGGGGGAAGAGCTGAGGTTTGCCTCCGAGGGGCAAGAAGCCTAAGGCAGTGAAGTGGGCTCTGTCAGGAGGCCCCCGTGGACTGTGCCCGGATGACAGACAACGGGAGAAAAAGGGGTGAATTGCTGGTCTGTGGGCCACGCAGGGAACCCCTGGGTAAGACAGGGGGTAATGAATTGAAGAAAAGAATATGCTTGATCCTCGACTGACTACCCATTTTAAGACATTCCTCTGAACTCTGTATTTAATACCGACTTAAAGCATTTTTAGAGCATCAGCAGGCTGCACAAGAACTCCTCAATCATCTGCTCCTGGACGTTCAGTTTGCTTCTAATTTTTCACTCTTAGCCATCTGTGCGGTGAACCTCTTTGTGCATTATGCTCTTCCTGTATCGAGGACAATTTCCTAAGAATAGATTCCGAGAAGTGGAACAACTGGGTCAAAGGATATGAAATGAACATTTTTATGTGTCTTAATACACAGTAGAGAGCATTTGGAAAGCCAAATTGCTTTCCAAAGGGTTGGTTGAACCCAATCACTTTTATTTCAAACAAGATTTTATGGGTGATTATGCAGGGCTTTTAATGAGATGTTTGGCTAAGAAATGATAGTACAAAATCTGACATTTATTTTGTGTTAATCATAGCCTTTCTATCCACTGTCTTATTTCATCCTCATAACAACCCTGTTAGACAGACATTATTATTATTACCCCTGTTTGACAGACTAAAAACTAAATACTTTCCCAAGGTCACATGGTGAGCTGAGTGGCCAGACCACTACTTGAACCATGCCTGTCTGACGTCTGGGCATGACTTCTCCCCCAAGTCATGCTGCCTCCAGCAGTTTCGAGAATACAATCCAAGGAACAATGATACAACTGATATGCATCTGAACCCCAAGGAGCTATGAAGCTATCAGTCAATTCCTTACAGATAACATGACATTATTAGTGAAAAAGTTTATTTCAAAAGAAATACATGTACATTTTATTTTACAGCGAAATGAGTTGATTCTTTATCACATTCTGTCTATTTCCAAAACCATTACCTTAACTCAGATCCTATTACCTTGCCTTGAACTGCAGAATAGGCTGCAAGTCGTTGTCTTTTCCTGTAACCTCTCCACAATCCAGGGTGGATCAGGCAGGACAGTGCTGAACTGGGTCCCCTGGTTCATCTTCTGAAAATATGGGTTTTGACCATATTTTTCCTCATGATTATAATCATCATGAAATCTTCATTGGCTCTCATTGTCAAAGGATAAAATATAAACGTGGGTGTTGAAAGTCTTCTAAGACCCTAAACAATTGCCCTACTAACAATTCCTATCTGTATCATGACCTTGGTACCCAGGGGTTTGCAGTAGGATGGCAGCGTGAGACAGGTTTCCAAGGGCTGACTGGAGTAAGTCATCCTATCCAATGAGAGGCTGAATTGTCTGCCTAGTGGTTTGGAATCATTCTATAGGGTCAGACAGCTTGGGGTTCAAATCCTGACTCTACCATTTGTGGGTGATATGATCTTGGGCCTTAACACCTCAAGCATATATTTCCTCATCAGCAAAATGGGGATAAAATCAGTACCATCTCACAGGGTTATTTTGAGAATTAAAGGAGGTAGGATATTTAAAGCATTAAGCACACAAAAGCCTAGGTAAGAGCTACCTTCAATTTTCTAGGTTTGGAAATGTAGGCAAATTAGGAATCTAGTTGAGCCGGGATGGCAAAGGATGGGCAGGGAGTAAGAAGGAGGGTGTGTTGAGCAAAAGACATGGCCATGCTGGAAGCTTACTTTTCATTTGGTTAAAGCATATGGCATAGGTGTATTTAAGTTGTTGAAAGGTATAGAGTCAGAGCAAACATCACTCACAATTTCCCACTACGTCCATGCTCTGCTCTGCACACTGACCCCCACCTCTAACTTTCCCCTGAACACCCCATTGCTCATCTGGCCACCTATCTCTATATGACCTTCCTTGGAATGCCTTCTCCTCACCGACCGAAATTCCCAACGGTTCTACAAGACCCAGAGCAAACCTCTATTATTCTACATGGCCTCTGTGGAGCTTCGTTCTCTCCTTCCCCCACCAGCTACAGCGAGTCCCCCTCATTCATATTCTTCTGGCAATTATTCTTTTCACAATTCACTTGGCAATTAATCACACACTGTCTTGTGATGCCTTTACTGTTGTTGGCTTAAAGAGATAAAAATATCTTCTATGCCTGTTTAACTTGTCACATGTGTCTGGCTTGCCTTTTTGAAGAGGAGTCCAAAGGGCAAGCCAAGAATCATTAATAGGGAATAGCTCCTTTCAAAAAGAAATAATAACAACCAGGCCTATGTGCTTTTCAAACCCATTTTGCATGTCTTATTTCATTTGTTCCTCATACAGCCCAGGGAGGTGCATATTATTATTAGGATTTACTCCTTAGCTTAATAATTTTTATTGAGTATACAAGAAAATGCAAAATCTGGCATTGAAAGGCCCCCTAGTCATTTCAGATCAGTTGGACTGACATAAAAAAAGAACTCTTTGCAACGTGAACATCAACTCTGATATATGGACATGGCCAGTGGGATCAGAGAGTGTATTGATCAGCCTGGATAGAGAGGTAGGTCAGCAGAAATCACAGAGCCACCAAAAAGACAGAGGTGGATTGGGAGGTCCAGGATAGACCTACTCAGTGGGCCTAGGCCAAGGCCTTGCCCAATGCTCTGTTTTGGAGGAATTGATATTTAATCCAACTTCACTCTCTAGTGATGTCTATATGCTATTTATGGTGGCTATATACATATTTTAATCTCTTTGGCAAACTGTGTAATTCATTCTTCCAGGTAGGTTCAGGTTTCACTGACAGTCTTGCTGGTGGTACCCTCTCTGATGTGAGGAATTGTTCTAGTCATTGATAAGGAGTGTCAAACCTCTCACTGATTTGTCAGCATCCTGATGTCTATGAGGGGCAGACCACGAAACACATCTCCTTACTGATGAATCTGTACAGAGCATTGCTCCTATTTATAGGGCCCACCACTGAAACACACAGATCCCACAGAAGCTGTTGTAGGAAGGCAGTTCCCACCAGTCCACCTGCCATGACATCATCTCCAGTGAGAATACCATTCAAGGAAGAATAAATGGAATTCATGAAAACCAAAGCTCCAAGTGCTATGGAGAGCTAAATTACAAGCAGTTGAATGCTGGATTCAGACCCAGAGCTGAATCTGGAACCAAGCCCCTGGTCTTCTCCCAGCATTTTTTCAGAAACATAGTTACAAGATTCCATAGGTGAGTTATGAGATGAGCCAAGTCTGGCTGAGAAAGGCTCTTCAAGAGAAAAGGGTGGGAGGCATAGGGTTTGAATAATAGTCGGGGCTCATAGTAAAGGGAGGGAAAGCAGTTCATACAGATCTTGGATGGTAAAGGATGGGGTATATTCCATGAGCAAAACTGTAAAACAAGGACCAATGGCTATAATATTTAAGAGAATATGATCGGCTTTGCTGATGGTAGACTCTGTGATGAGAATGTGTGATACTGTATTTGCTTGATTGGAATAATTCAGCAAAAGCCCATGTGCTTTGCTTTGACATTACTCTGGTGTCTAAGCAGAAATGTAACTACAGGAGAGGTTTGTGTGACTCTTCCAGGATGATCTTCCTCACCTGTGAGAGCTGGGTGTGCATGGGGATGGAGCAGAGCGGGCTGACGCAGGGTTTGGGCTCTCCCTGGTGTCCCCCTGACTTGAGCATCAGGAGCCCTTCCATGGACTCTGAGTGCTGGAGGATGATGGCCCTCTCCAAGACGAGGTGACGAGACTGCAGCTACATGCAGCATTGACCAGAGCCTGCAGGGACCCCAGAGGATGGTAGAACCAAGAGTCTACTGTATTCTTGTCTTGTTTGACTGGCTGTTGGGAATTCCTGGGTAGAGAATGGTCTTGGGATGAGGGAAGTGCCAGCAGCCCAGGGCGGGGTGTGTAACGTTGAGAGAGTCACAGTAGTTGTGGGGAAAACCAGGGAACACAGAGGAATGGGTCAGTGTCACTGTGGTTTGTGCCAAGACAGCCTGAACACACTTGTACTTTCAAGGTGACATTCACTTTCTCTACCTGGCTGGTGATGTCTCTCATCTTTTCCATGAGAGCAAGAAACATTCTTTTAGCCCAGCTCTCAACCCCCTCAACCATTTGATGCTTCAAAGGTAACAGCAATTAGTGATGATTGTACGAGCTATGAGTCATTAATCCATCAATTAATAAATTAATCTCTTTCCTCACTCCACAAAGAATCTGAGGCAGGAGTTATCAGTAACATTTATCACGGTAACCGAGAGAAAAGGATGATGGTGTCGCAAGAGCCTGGGCAAACGGTAACTGCAATCGCGGTCGTAATAGCGGTAAGTTAGCAGATCGATGTCAAGTACAGTGACTATTTGGAGAAAGAATTTATGTTAATAGATCAATGAGGAAAGAGCCATGAAAGAGCCAATCTATAAGTGAGCAAGGATGACATAGGTGGATGGTCTCCAGGGACTAAGACCAGTTGAAATGATTGTAAAATGAAATTATTATTTTGTTGAATGCTTCAGATCTGGGCAATGTGCTGTTTGCTCTACAGAACACCATCTAATCCATGGATCAACCTGCACACCCCACCCCCTGTTTACGGATGGGAAACCGAGGCACCTCAAGAGTTGCAAATCTATCAAATCACCTTTGCAACCACGAACAACTCCTCTTCATGGTGTTGTCTTCTTTCTCCTTTGGTCTAATTTACCGAAGTCCCAAGTGTGTGGTTTAACTGGTGCTTCTCTCCAATTTCCTTGTGGCATTGAATATGTGGTTTCAGCCTCACAGAAAGAAGGCAGATTCTTCCCAAGACTTCATGGGCAAAACTGAGGGGTATACATATTGTATCTGCATAACACTTCATCTTCTGTAAGGACCATTTACATTTATTACTGCATTTGACCCACACGATGAACTGTGAGGGAAGTGAGTATTATCATCATCCTCACTGTATAGATCATAAATGAACACTTATTAGGTACTTACCGCCTCCTAAGTTCTGGATAAGATGCTTACTGCCTGTAAGCATCCTGTGAACTGTGGCTTATTACCTCCACTTATGGATGGAGGAACTTTGGCTCAGAGAGGGTAAGCAAAGCACCAATGTCACACAGTTGGCAAGCTATGGAGTTGGGATTTAAACTGTCAGCTTCTCTTATTCAGAATTTAGGAGATAGTGAGTACCTAATAAACGTTCATTCCTTCCTCTTGCCTTTCTTTCAACTCTGATGCTAGAGGGCTAAGCCAGAACAAACACTAGCTGTGATACTAAGAATAACAGAGAAAACGTACTGGTTCTAATTAGATCTTAAAAACATTTTAACAATGGTGTCATATTAACCAGACGTTGTGTCTGCTAGCAATACTTAATAGTTCAAGTGAGGTTTTGTGCAGTAAAGGGTCTACACCTCTAATTGCTTGGAAAGTTGTGTTCCACCAACATTACTAAGCAGAAGAGGGGGAAAAATAGCTCTTCTTTGGCTTTTTTTCAAGGAACACCAAGACGATCTAATTAGCATGCCTGGTGTCTCTGAAATTGAATTCAACCTAAGAGTGTGCTATTAAAGGCTCCCACATTAGACAGCGAAGTAATTCGAAATGACTTAGCTATCTGCACAAACACCTTAATGATACTCTAATGGGCTCAGAAAAAGGATGACATCAAATACAGTTAAAAGAAATTTAAGTTTAATTGCTGCCTAATAAAATTATTAGTACATTTCCTAACCATAAAGCCATTTCACAGTCATGGATAAGATGTTACAATTTGATAAATGATCCAGCAGAGCTAGCTGCCACAGGTCCTTGTTTATTTTGTTATAGTCTTCCCTTGCAGAGACATTCACTTGGATGCCGACTAATTGCAGGTCTTTCCACATCTGGACTCATTTGGGGACTTGGTCCTTACCAAGAAGAGCCAAAAGACACAAAGTTTTGCTGCTCACTTGGCATATGCAATGACACCTTCGTGATGGAGACTAAGTCCCTTCCAGTTTTCAGGGAGCAGTATCCCTTCTAAGAGCACTGGAGTGTGTGGACCTGACAAGGTCATTGCTAGTCCATATGACGCTTTTGGGAAAAGTAGAAAAAGGAGCCCCTATGGAAGATCAAATTAGAAAAAGGTATCCCTTTAGGGACAACCAGTTTGATGAGCAGAAAGGAAACTGGCTTTCAGCTGGTTCTTCGGTGCGGCGCGCAAGCTGCATGATTGTGTGTGGTAGGTGAAAGAGATGAGGAGCCTGTCACTGAAGGCAGTCAAGCAGAAGGAGGGTGACTATCTGCTGGGACTGTGATGGAGTGGTTTCTAGCACCAGAGGTGAACTGGAACTGTAAGTGATGGGTGTTTGGAGAGTTTACCTAACGGCTGATAGACAAAAGTGCTGGTCTTGTGCAAAGATGAAGGGCCAGGATTAGAAATTAGCCTTTGATTCTGAAACCCTCGATCACTGAGTTGTGGTGGTCTGTCTTCTACAGCTCCCTATGGGACGATTTTGGCTCGAAAGTGAGTAAGCTTCCGTCATACATGCCTATTCAAATGTACCATGATTTGAAAAGATTAGTGAACTGGGAAGGTGAATGAATAACTGTCAGAAACAATGCTGTATGGAAATAAGTAGTCTAGGGGACAGATATCATGGGATATATAAGAGAGTCTAAGGCTGTTAGAGACCCCTCTCCATTTGGGAGACTTAGGAGAGGAAGTATGAGAGTTAACGCAGAACACAGGTGTTTCTAGGCCTTTCCAGAGACTCATAGCAACTTACAAAAACCACCATTTTTCAGCTTTCATGGTTGGCACACGACTAGAACCACTGCATTTCCCAGACACCCCTTGGCAGTTCTATTTTTTTTTCCTGTTCAACATACGATTGTCCTTCTATCCAAAAGTAAGTAATTAAAAAAATGCATACATCTAAATTTGATTTCATTGAAAACAATCTTATCATTATAAAGAAACCTACAAATGAGGGGAAAAAATCCTTTGTCAGACCATATAAATCTGACAAATTTCATTTCGGCAAATGCAGTAAGAGTCAAGAGTGGGAAATAGAGCTCACGTGTAGTGAACGTGCCCCGTGCCAAGTGGGGTTTGTTACTCTTCTCATTGTAGAAGTTAGAAAACAGTGGTCACGCACCTTGTGCCTGGAGGAGTGAGGTTTTTGGTCCCAGGTCCATGTGACCTCAAGGCCCTTGGACCTTTTGGCATTTATTCCAACACTAAGTCACTCATGAATCACTCATGTTCCAAATCTGCTCTCATTTTCTTCATGCTGCCAAACCCCTTGAGGCCTTACTCCCTGCTAGGCTCTCTACTCAACTTGCCATAAAACTTTTATAGGGGAGAAAGTTATCGCCCCCTGGCTGGAAAGGTGGTTGGAGGAAGTGGATGGAACTTGCCTGCTGCTCGACTTCCTGCCATCGGGCAGTAGAATCTGCATTGTCGGAAAGGACTCCCAGCTGTTCAATGCTAAGCTCCAAAAAGACTAAACCACTACAGAAGTGGAAATGACACATATTTCATCTCTTTGTAGTGGGAAATCCATCTGGTATAGCTTTCTTCCCCATGTGCTAGTGGCCTTTATACTCAATTTTGTAGGGAGTCTAGTTGAGAATTTTCTTAGATATGAAATTTGCCTTTGGAAAGAAACCATCCTTCTTCTGGAGTTTGCGTCTATAGAAGAGATCACAAGTCCAGTGATTTCCTGCTGAGAGCTACCTGGGGGCCAGCATGAGACCATGTTTAGTCTGATGTCTGGTACCTTGTCTGGGAGATGTGGCTAGGGGACGGGACAAGTTGAAGGGGAAATTATTTCACCATGAAAGGTCATTGGCTCATAACTAAAGGAAGATTTATTTACTTATTTATTCAAAATATTAATTGAACCTTACTGGGTACCAGGTGCTGGGGGAGGCAATCAAAAAATCAAAGAAAATCAAGACCTGTCCTTTGCCTTTGAGGAGCTCACACAGTCATGGGGGTGGGGAGGAAAATGTGTACATCTCATTTGTTCATTCCACAGTGAGTACTTACAATGTGTCAGTGCCTGGAGTTACAAAGAGAGGACATGGCCCCCATCCTCCGGACCTCTCAGTCTGTTAGGGCATGCAGACTATAGATGTCAGGTCGAAGCAAAACCAGGGGGCTGTGGGAATGCTAGGAGGAGCCTCTGTGTGAGGCAGGTGCAATGGGGAGACCTCTTAGTGGAGGTGATGCGTTAAGGATCTGGAGGAGTCACCAGGTGAAATGAATAGGGAATGGGCATTGCAAGTAGAAAGAGCTACTGGGGCAAAGACAGGAAAGGGGCTGGGAAAGCGCATGAAACATCTGTGGAAGAATATCTAGGAGCCCAGTATTGCCTTAGCAAAGGGTGTGTGTATTTGTGTATGGAACAGGAAGGGTGTGGTGAAGACAAAGGTAGAGCGAGAGCAGGACTGGCCTACACTGAAAATGTAAGAGTATCTTGGAATCTTTGTGGAGCCACTGAGAGATTTTAAACAGGGGATGTAGGGTGACCAACTCATCCTGGTTTTCCCAGGACAGTCCTGATTTTAAAAGTCCCACATGTGGGGAAACACTTCAGTCCTGGGTAAACTGGGATGGTTGATTACCCTACAGAAGAGGGACAGCGGAGATCACTGTGGAAGCCTCAGGGGGATGCAATGGAGGGGGGAAGATGGGAGGCAGGCAGATGTGTAGTGACATTATTGCATTAATTCAGGTGAAGCATGAAAAAAAACCCCATGTATTAATCAAGGCAGTAAGCAGTGAGGACCAAGAGGAGTGAATAGATCTAAAACAGGAAGTAGAGACTATTAAACTTGACCACGTCTTTACTTGGGTAGGGGGAGGAGAAAAGAATAAAGAATAATTTGAATCCCTGTTTTCTGACTTGTTCATCAATTAAGATCATAAAGAAGACTAAAGAGATGTTACTGTTGGAGGTGCCAGAAGGAAGGTAAATTATACCTATAATGCCCCTTCTATAACCAAGCATGATCCTGAGTGCAAAGTATCTCATTTAATATGCATAACAGCTATGACATAGGAGACCATTAATTCTCCTCCAGTGTACAGATGAGAACTCTGATGCTCAGAGAGCCAAAGTAACTTGCCCAAGGTCAACACAGCACTGGCATTCCCAGTCAGATCCGCCTCGCCTAAGGTCTCTGTTCTTCCAATGCCCACTCCCTACCCCACCTCCACTGCGGGGCAGGGCAGAGGAAGCAGCGGTTGAGCTGGGCTTTGCTGAAAGATGCTATTTATCCAAATGGAAAAGGAGAGGGAACAGAACAGCATGTGCCAGCATCCAAGGGCCCGAATGAGTATGAAGTGTTCTGGAAACTCCAAAGAATGTCTTTGGCTCTCTCTCTTTGGGACAATAAATAAATAAATACATCTGCATGTCGGAGTTCATTATTCTTGACCTTTTTATGCAGAACATCTGCAGTGATGGTGAGATGCTGTCTCGTATCTTCAGCTGCGCAATGCATTTTAATTGCCCAAGTAAAATAAACAAAAATAAGCTGAATAATGTGATCTTCATAGGTTCTAATCTTTGTGCAAATCCCAATGGCTTGCCAGTATTTCCCAATATGGAGTTGACTGAGCTGTGGCGCAATAAACTGTGGAAAGGAGATCTGTACAAGTAGAGACCACCACATGCTGGACTTTATTTTCCTTTCAGAAGGTCTTTTGTTTCAGGACAATGAACTGGAGTCAAACTGTTGCGCTCCTGTAGATGTAGTTAAAGTGAAAGTGGCTCCCCTCTTCCTCAGTGATTCAAGCCACTGAAATGAACCATCACTGGGCCAGTCAAGCAGGCTACAACCGCCTCTGTAGGACAAGCATCTCAAGGTGTCTGCTGCAGCAGCTGCAATGAAAATCTACTGAGCGGTGGGACAACATGAAGCAGACACTTGCCACAACCACAGAGGAGCGGATAGAAGAGGGATGTGCAATTCACAGACAACTTGAAACAGGGCTGGGGGCATCACATGGACTGACACTTTAGTGCTTTTTTTATAGGAACTGTATGGTGGTGGAAAATTACCAATTCTAGCTTTGACTTACTTAGGCATTTATTGTATTTATTATCAAGTTCTTGTGTATGATGGTACAGTCTTGGAAATATCTATTCTCAATTCCTTGAAGGGTATGTAACCATTAAATTCAAGAAATAATAATAATAGTAATAAAGCAGGCTGACTTCATTTCTTTTCCCACTGTTGGGGTGGAGGTAGGGATTGGTTGTAAGATGAGACCAAGTGTGTGTAGGATTCTGACTTACAAACCCATATTTAATTGAAGAGTTGTATGTAGAGCATAACCTGTTAGAATAAATGACTCTTCCCAGTCACCTGAGACGAAAGTATGTGTGTTTTAAGACCGTGTACTAAAGAAAAAGAAAGCCAGAGAACCCCTGATGTAAATATACTTCACATGACAATGACCTTGAAAGGGAACAAGAAACAAGTCTTTCAGTGTCTGAAATACTTTTGAAATTCTTACCTATATCACTTAGGAATAAGTTTCACTGCATGTAACTTAGGATGCTGGAACTCTGCGCTTTGCCAGGTTTGGGGGGTCAGGGAGAATTTGGAGGACTAAAGGAAAGGAAAGTGGGCTGAGTTTATAGACGCTGTCCAGAGCAAAACAAGGAAAATGGCAGTGTGGGGAGTTGGCCCCGGCCTGAGAAGCGGAAAGGACTCACCACCAATTTCCAAGTTCCGTGACAAGGGATGCAGTTAAGTGTGTTAGTAAAAGTGTGAGTTCTGGATTTTGATGACCTTGGTTTGAATTCTGCATCGAACCACTACTATCTACAAGCCTTTGAGCAAATCATTTCACTCCTCTGAGTCTCAATTTCCTCAAGTATAAAACAAAGATAATAATAGTACTACTTAATAGAGTTCTAAAGATTCAAGGAGATGATTCACATAAAGTGTTTAGCAGCCTGGCACTTGGTAACACACTAAAAGTTCACGGATATTATTAGTAAACTAAGGCAATAAGGGGAGGTGCTGTTTTCAATCATTCTGAAATCATGCCAGTGAATGAACATGAAGGATGAGAGCGGCGGTGGCAAGGAAGGTGACTTCAAATAGACAACGTTCAACCCCAGGTGGAGCGAAATGTACTGCGCTCACTAGTAGTGCCGCAGAAGCGTCCCTGTCTGCCACGTGACCTCCGTGCAGGACTAGCCAATGCTTGTCGTCCGTCTCTAGAAAACACTGACAGAGCCAGCCCATGCTGAGTGCGCCAGGGTGGGCCATTCTTTGCTACGGCAGCACATTTGTGCTCTTATTTTTTTTTAAATATAATTTATTAATTATGCTATTACGGTTGTCCCATTCCCCCCCCTTTGTTCCCCACAATGCTCTTATTCTTAGACTGTGTTTACATAATTTAATTTTTTAAAATGAATGAGTGATGAGTGAGAAAAAGAAGATGACTGCTTTGAACAGACTCAATAAAGATAAGTTGCTAAACATATCATATGTAGGTGAGAACAAGCTAGCTGTCAAGATCGGGCAAAGTTGTAAAAATTGGTGTTTCTACACTCAGACTGCTTGGCTACTATGTTTAACTACTTGATCCACTTTCAAGAAACCTAAACTGGAAATCACGGATGATGAATTTTTGGAGTGTTTTATATTTGACATATTCATGTATTACTTTTTATAAGTCCCCGCTTTAACACATTCTGCTCTAGATTACAGTACTCGCTACTTGTCCCAGCTGAGTTGGCCTGGAGCTCATCTACCACATTAGACAGTTCTATCTGTGTGTTGGTTGGTGCTCAATATATAACCAATATAGTTATTTCACAGATTCAGCAAATTCTTCATTATTTTAATTCCTTTTCAAAGGCATCAGGAAATTCTTTAATAGCTTCTGATTCACATCTAATGTCTCAAACACTGAAAAAAGTGGCACAATTTAACAACATCTTAGAATCAGAGTCCTACTAGTTGACCACTGTTAAATATTTCTTTTTAATCAATTGATTTTAATACTATTTATTTTAAATCCATAGAGGTTTAAAAAATTTGAAGGGTTTGAATATTTGAAAAAACCCAAACCCAATTTTATTAGCAGCTTTCACTTACATATACTGGGTATCAATGTCAGAAAGCAAAGTTCCAGGACAGGGTCAGTTCAGACTCAGGGCAGGTGGTCCCTTTGTAGTGGGGTTATGTGAATGAGAAGCTAGACGCAGACAAAGAATGCTTTGATTAGCAGGAGAGAGACTTCAATGCAGGAAAGCCTGCCAGTCAAAGTGCCCGCGTATTATAAGCCCCTTTCCCTTTGCAGAATTTTGCCAAGGCACTCACATTGAAGAAAGTCACACCTGGTGCAATACTGTATTTTCCAACAGAAATTAGAAATGGAAACAAACAGCGAATATAAACACAACATCCTTAATGGGAGGGTTTTGAACAATTACAATTAGAAAGACGGAGCTCTTCACCTGATTAGTACCCATACCAGAAAACGGGGTAGGGTTTAAGAAAAAGGATTGGAATGATGTCAGAGACACAGTTGTATGTTGGAGAGACAGAACTCAAATGCTTAAAGAAGAGATTCTAGTTTCACCCCCGATCACGACAAACTAGCCTGTATCAGACAAACAACCTGCCAAGAACAACTAAAAAAGACAGATGAAACAAAACAAACCAACGTGGTTAAAAGCGTTAGGGGAGCTCTCATCGCAGCCAGGGCTTGAAGGCCAAGATCCTGGAGAGAAGGGAAATGTATGGACGTGAGTCAGATATCCTGAGCTGCTTTCACCCGCTAGGCATTGGCTTTTCCATCAGCCACGGAAGGCTAGAAGCTGAGCAGAGCTTTTGGCAGTCTCGTAGGCCTGGGGAGAGAAAATGACTTGAGCCAAGATCCTGAAAAGAAAGGCAGGACAGGAAGCGAGTCCAACACTTGGCATTGCTTTTCCTTCGGAGGCAGTTGCTGATTTGTAAGAGTCACAGGATAGAGAGTTCGCAAACCTGAGTAGGAATTAGTGGCTAAGAAGACCAAACAGAGCTTTCAGCAGCCTCATAGTTTGAGGTTGAAATTGGAAGACAGAAACCATAAGGAAGAGAGACATTGGTAAGCTCCCCAGGCTTCCAGTTAGGACCCCAGAACAGCTACACCTTTGGAATAAGGGTGAACCATAAATAAAACAGCTCCCACAAAGAGTGACATTTAGCTTCAGAACAGCCCAACCCAAGATTTAATTAAAGTGATCTTTCTGTGGATGAAGATAATGTCATCCGGAGCTTTCACAATTTCTCATCTACAATGTCTGGCATTTGATAAAAAATTATCAGACATACCAGGAAACTGGGTCAAGGAAAGTAGATACTAGAAACCACCCCACAGATGGTCCAGGTATTATAGCTATCATACCTGGATTTAAACAAAATTGATTAATATGTTCGAGGAAATAGAATCAAAATGGAGAGTTTTAGCAATAAACCAGAATTTGTAGAAAAGGACCAAATGGAAATTCTAGAACTGATAAGTACGAGAACTGGAATTAAGAGCTGACAGGTTTAACACCAGCAAAAGACAGAATTAGGGAATATCGGAACTAATGTACGGAGGGAAAATTGATGGAGAACAGAGTAGAGAAAGCATAAGAAACATGAGAAATGATGGCAGAACTTAACATATGTGCAGTTGGAGTCTCAGGAGGAGAGAGGAGAGACAATTGAGGCAGAACCAATCTTTGAAGAAATAATGGCCAGAATTTTCCAAAACTGACAAAAGATATCATGCCGTGAATTTAAGAAGTGCTGCAACAGCTCCCCCCAAGAATAAGTAAATAAAAACAAAACCACATCTAAGTATGTGTAGTAAAACTGCTGAAAACCAAAGACAAAGCAGTTCTAGAAAAAGACATGCTATCTTCAAAAGAGCAGCAGCCAGACTGACATGTGACCCCAAGGAAAGGATGAAAGCCAAAGACAGAGACGGGCTGATGTCTTTAAAATACTGAAAGAAAAATCACTGCCAGCTTATTTTTAAAAGCCTTCAGACAGAAGGCAAAAATAAAGACAGTTTCAGAAAAAGACTGCAAGAATTTCTGCCTGCAAATTCTCACTAGGAGCAATGCTAAAGGAGTCCTTCAGGTAGAAGGACATGACCCCTGAAGGGAAGTGGAAATGCGGAAAGGAAGGGAGAGTGGCAGAAAGGGTAAGTGTATGGGTGACGCTAAAGGAATATTGACTGTACAAAGCAATACTAGTAATGGTGGTAGGCTAAGTGTTTGTAAAAGTTAATTATTTGGCAACAGCTATGCTTAAAGTGTCAGTGGGGTGAGGAAAATTAGTTTCTAAGGTCCCTGCATTATCCTGGATGTAGTAAAAGCATTTTAGATGTTAGTATATTGGACTCTGGTAAGTTAGGATGCAGGTTGTAAAAGAATGCATGTAGTAGGAGAATGTAAACCTAATAAGCTAATGGAGGTTGGAATAATAAAATAAAGCCCTAACCCAGGCCAGACACCTCCCTGCCACAAACACTGCTGTTGTCTTAGGCCTTAATTTGGAGGGCTTAGGAGTTAACCTCTGACCTTTTGTGGTAGGTTTGGGTATTCTGTGTACTTCAGATATGTATCTGTTCAAGATTGGGGTCACTAACCTTAATGTAGGGGTGAGTTTCAAATGATCACCAAATCCATTCCAGAAAGAAAACCCTTTGGATGTTGTTATAGAGGAAAACCTCTCTTTGAAAGCCCCAACCATGTTTGCAGTTGTGATTCCAGACCATCAGCTAGGTGAACACACCTTCTGTATTTGCACTGATTCTTGACTACATTCCACAGGGAGTTCATGAAATTTTAAAGAATAAATTAATTTTGCTGTAGATAACACATACATATCTGTCAGTGCTTATTGGTTAAATGCATGCCTCTATAAATCCTATGGCATACTTATTACTGACAAGCAAATAGTCTCCCTTTTCTTATTCCCCATCTCCTTCCACAAAAATCTCAATAAGAATCTGATGTGCTTCTATCCATTTAAAGGCCATTGTGGAAAGGATTCCAATTCCCCCACTACTACCCTAGAGAGCTGATCTCAGGAACTGTAGCCACCAATGAACAGGCTGCTCATAACATAGGTGGATCAATGCCCTTTGGAATAGCATTGGCTTGCCAGTTAATAGACTTTTGATTTTCTTTACCCATTGATTAATGAAGCAGTCATTTTGCCTTTAAATGGCAAGATAAATTAAGGAGTACTGTAACTGGAGCCCACTGGGGAACAGCTTGTCGTTTGGAGCACCGGTGGTGGGTACGGACACAAAGGAGGGGGAATGGCTGACTGCTAAGGCAGTCCTTCCGTCACAGAACCAAAGGCTAATGTGTTCCACTGAATTCAACAGACATCTATCAATGTGTGATAAGTCATATGTGTGATCAGTCATATGCAAAGCCCCACTGGGGAGCAGAGGGGCAGGTCTAGGGCACAGCCCAGCTCAGACTGACTCTTCCGTTGTATTCTTTCTTCTAGAGGCAAATGCAGATGTCCATAACACAGGACAGGAAATGAGCCAAATTGGGATGCAAGATACTCTGGAAGGTCCAAGAAGACAGAAACAGCATGCGTTTGGAAGGACCAGAAAAGGCATCATGACAGGGTGGGATATGGGAGTCTGGGTGGAATTCTGATAGATACAGAGGGGAAGCTCTTTTAGGGATGGAGAGGCAACACAAGGAAGAGTAAAGGGCCAGTGGGTATTTCCCACCTCCGTGCCACCTGGTGTACCCTTCCCTTTTGTCTACCTACAAACTCTCTTCATCCTTTAAAATTCAGCTCATGATTTTGTGGGCTCCTTCATTCAAGACAGAATTAGACGGATCTGATACTTTCTCCCTAGTACTCCTGTTTAACCTTATAAAAAACTCTAACAACACACAGCTCATCAGCTTGAAATTACTTGCTTTTCCATCTCCTTTAGTCCTCAAAGCCAGGCCTCAAAAGCTTTATTGGCTACATGGTGTCAAGAGGACTTGCTGTAACGTGGGGACTGAACTTAAGAAAGGAGCAGAATCTCACTCCATGGGGCAGGGCTCCTATTTCTTCTGTTGGTTCACATATTTCTATCCTAAAGAAAAACTGCTATGTTTATACAATTACAGAACAATTGCAAGTATGACTTATGGCTTTATAACTTCTGTAGCTAATTTCATATACTCTGAAGTTTCAAAGACAATTTAATTTCTTTCCTTCTCTGAGACAAGAACTTCAAGTTGTTGCAGGGGAGTAAAGAGTACATTATAACCCGGGGGATGACATCAGGTGTCTCCCATGATGGGTCTTATTCAATACATGTCAATAATTATCTGCTGACTGAACCAATGCCCTGGTCTCTGGTCACTTCCCTGCTCAGAAATCCTCAGGGGCTGCCCCATTCCTACTGGTCTTTTGGAATCTCCGCAGCCTGACACTCAAGTTCACTCATGAGATGACCTCAACCTCCCTGTACAGGCCTGCCCCCTCTTCCTTTATGCCACACCTCTTTCACTTATGGCAAGCTGGACTACTGGGGGGGATGGTTCTTGGCTCCATGGAGGGTGTCTTCTATGGGCTGGAAGAACTCGTTTGCCTGGGGAATGCCAGGCTTACCTTTAGGAGAATTTCAGGATGAGATAGCTAAAGAACTGCACACATAGAAGGGACATTCCACAGATGCTCTGACAGGAGGTGGGAAATGAGCAATCCATTCTCAAAACCAACCTGAAACCCAGATGGAGTGGTGGCGAGGGATACAGCTGTTGGGACAGCTACCCCGTTGAGCCGAAGGGCATGTACTGGCTTCAGTCCTAACATGCTCAGATCAGGAGCCCGTCCTCACGTAAGGAAAGTGACAACAAAAACTGCTATCCTGGTCCTCATGGTCCAGCAAGAGCAAGACGAGAAATGAGCTAGTTTTTGAGCATCAAAATATTTAGTTTCGTATTCTGCTCATGAAACCTCAGTTTCCTGAGGCAGGAGAAAGTTCCGTCTGTGCTCGTAGTCAGCCCTGTACTTGACTTTCCTGGTCCAAGTTGCACTGTGTTATAACCACCTATTTCTATGTCAGTTTTTGCCAAGAGATCAAGAGCCCCTTAAGGACAAGTGGTTTCCCGATATGGTGTTTGACACACGAACGAATGAATGAATGTCTATACTAGGTACATACACCTTTTTTTTTTTTACCACTAGATGGCAAATATTCATTGGAAAGTCCAGCTCTGAACTGTCTCAGAAACAGTCCAGTGAAAACTATGCAAATTTTTCAGTAAACTGGCTGAGTCCATACAGGGTGCAATTTTCAGGGCTGCGTGTCCCTCATTTTTATTAGCAGAGAGAAAAGCAAGCACCAGGACAGAAGTCAGGGATCCAGGCTGCAGATCTGTGCTGCCATTAGCATTTGGGCAAGTCACATATATTTTCTGAGCCTCAGCTTTCTCATCTAAAACAAAAACAAAAGCAAACAAACGAAAAAACCAGCGGACTGTGGTAACTTCAGATAAACACTTATTAACATCTGTGGTACCCCAGACCCTGACTTGGGTGCTGGAGGTAAAAACATGACAGAGAAATGGTCCTTGCTTCCGAAATAATGCTTCCTAACTCTGTAGTGAAAGACTAGTTTGTTGTCATTTTAAAAAAGATCTGATCTGTTGCAGACTGTATTTTGGTAAAATATAATTATAATGTAATAGTAAACGAAAGTAAATGAAAAAAATGAATGCAAGTTCTGACATTTTTATTATTAGGTTCACGCACACTGTTAGATTGCCATTTGGAGAGCTTATTCTTAACTTCTGGGCTCAGTGCATTGCAGACTGGTTGCGGATGGCCTGTGCACAGGCACCGTCCAAAACTGCACTTAGTGTAACACTGACTTAAGAGCTCACAGTCGGGAGGGCAGCTCACACCAGAGTCCCATGAATGGGGGACAATCCATAGCTAAGGTTCTGTCTTCTGCAGTATACTGAACACTTAAAGCATGTAGAAACACTGCCTGGCAGTTTCAAAGGTGAAGAGGGGGTGGCTGTGATTGCTTCTGGAGCCTTTCTGGAGAAAGTTCTGGCCAGTCCTTTATGATCCTTAAAGACATCAGGCCCCCCTAGGCCCAGTGGCAGCCAACATGCCAGGAGGGCCTTCGGGCACCTCCAGCCCTTCCCATCCTGTCTGGGATTCTGGGGTCTTCCTGCCTGTGGCCCAACCCCTTAGATCTAAGGCCAGGTACCAACTTCATCTTTGCTTTCCTCCATGGCCACGATTCATACTCCTTCTCTGAGTAATGGCTTTGGACCATGTAGGTTATAAATCTCTGTCTCTGAGCAGCCTAGTCGCTGGGACCAGGTCCTAACTGGGGCTTTCGGGGCATGCTGGCGCCATGTTCGCTTGACTCTGTGAGCAGAGTCTAGAGAAGCTCAGCTGGTCACCAGGATGACAGTGATCCCCCAAGAACACAACGTGTTTCCTTATGTGGTGTCTTTCAAAGATTCCCAGGCTTGGGTGTTTGGCTTATTTATTTTTATTTCAACTATGAAATAATCAGTTTTTTAATAGATACTGCAAAAACATGGGAAAACATTCAAAAGGCACCAAAGGCAATACAATGAAAGGTCCCTCTCTTATTCCTATTCCACAATCTCAGTCCCTGTTCCAGAGGCAACCACTGTTCATATTCTTATAAATCCTTCAAGAGATGTATGCACACGTCTTCAGAGAGAGAACACAAACAGAACGCACTATAAATACTCTGCTGCACTTTCTGTTTTAACTAAATGATTCGTCTTGGTAATGTTTATTGTCAAATTTTCATTTTTTATTTAACTGGTTCCCCCTATCGATGGATATTTAACTTTCTCCACTCTTTCTGCTACAAACAGTGTTCAGTAGACAGCACGCACCTATGTGTATCTGCACATATAAGTTCCTGGACAGGAACTGCTGAGTCAGAGAAACGTGCCCTCCACAAAGTTGTACCAGTCTCCACTGCCGCAACTGGCATACCGAAGCATCTGGTTTTCTGTGTCTCTCAACTACAGCTCTGTGAATGGATTTGCATTTCTGTAATTGTAAGTAAAGTTGAGCATCTTTAAAAATATCTAAAAGCCATCTAATTTCCTTTTTTGAGAACTGTCCATGTATTTTGATCATTCTTTCTTTGGTTTATTAGTCTTTCAAAATTGACCCATAAGAGCTCTTTATATACTAAAGAAATTAGCCCTTTGGTTACTGTATGAGTGACAAATATTTTCTCCCACTTGTCCTTCATCTTTTTTAAAGAATCTTTTTCAGCCTGGCTGGTGTAGCTCAGTGGACTGAGTGCGGGCTGGGAACCAAGCAGTCCTGGTTCGATTCCCAGTCGGGGCACATGCCTGGCTTGTAGGCTGGGTCCCCAGTGAGGGCCACATGAGAGGCAACCACACATTGCTGTTTCTCTCCCCCTCTATCTCCTTCCCCTCTCTCTAAAAATAAATAAATAAAATCTTTAAAAAAAAGAATCTTTTTCACAATTAAAAATGTTTTTAGTTTATCAGTATTTTATGACTTCTGGGTTCGTAACATGCTTAGAAGGCAATTTTCCCTGGATTAGAAAAAGGATTCTCTTGTGTTTTCATTTTTAAATATTTAAATCTTTTATTTGGAGTTTTTTTTGGTTTAAAAATTGAGGTATGGAACAAACTGTTTTTCCCATGGTTTCCAGTTGTGTCATTATCATTTATTAAATAATCCATCATTCCCCAACTGATTGAAATTATACTTTTTTCATATACTTAATTTAAAATGAATTTGGGTCTATTTCTACTTTCTAGTATATTCTATTAATCTGTCTATTCATGCTCTAGTTTCACACAGTTTTATTTAATGTAGTTTGATAATATAGTTTTAATATTTGATTTAGCAGTCTTCTCTCTTCTCTTCCCCCCAAATCATTGTTCTTATTAAGGCATTTTCTGACTATTCTTGACTTTTTAGTTCTTCCATAGAATTAGCCTGTGTGATTTAAAAAGTTATTTGATGTTTTGGGGGGCAGCACAGTAAGTTTACAAATTAAGTATGGAGTATTGGCCTTTTTGTAATATTCAGTTTCTTGTCAAAGTTTTCTTTGTTTATTTAAATCACATTCTTGCACATGTACAAATAGTACAAAAGGGCAGATGGTGAAATGCGAACGCATCTTTCATCCTCACCCCTGGTCTCGCAGTTTGCTGTAGGGACAGCGAGTTTCTGGTGTGCGATCATGGAAATACTCTGTGCATACGAAGTCCTGTGCATGCATATGACCACTGGACTGTGACCCACCTCTTTTTTTTCCTTCCCAGACAGCAGAAAGCTAGAGACACTGTTGAGCTTTTGCCACCTGACAGCACTCACAGCAGAGCATTCTGTATCAGTACATAGGGATCTGCTTTATTACTTGTAACAGTTGTGTGGCAGCCAGTCCCCTATTGATAAAAACTTTTTTCCATCACTTGTTTTTGTAGACAATGTGGTAATGAATATCCTTCCTTATATACATTTGCATGAGAATATTTTTGAAAGACAAATTCCTAAACAGAGAATTACTAGGTAGAGGTATAAATAAAATGAGCAAATAGTAATATAAATATATTCAACACTACTTAAATGTACACTTAACAATTAAGATAATAAAAATTGTTGTTTTGCCACAATAACAAATATACAATGTTGATAGATATTGACAAACTGCCCTCTAAATGTTAAGGCAATTTATTAATTATTCCCCATTTACATTTGCCTTTGGTTTGTAACAGTCTGGCTCAGTTGCTGTAAAAATGGATTTTTTGTGTGTGAGTTAAATAAGCTGCAAGTGTTGGATAAAATTGTCTCACATTTCTCTCATAGAAAGACTCTCAGAAAATTTTCAGGATTTGATGATGCTCTTGCATAAAAATGGGGAGGGGGGTTGATAGAAATCGCTGTTAAGAGTCAAACTCTGCCTCCTTCCACCCGAGGCAGCCGGCACCGCTTTTCATTAAAGAACAGGCATCACTGAGTGACTTTGGCTGCTTGTCCTACTGTGATTTTGATTTGTCTGAAGACTCAACAGAAAGCAAACAAGAGGTTTCATATGACTCAGATCACACCTTTCAAATGATGTTCTAATTTCTGTATCAAGTGTCTGTGACTGAGAATTGTTAACTCCTTTCCTACATCACTTTATTTTAATCAAACACAAGTGCCCACTTCTATGCACTCCATGGAGTTAAACCTTGAATGAGATGGGGAGGGACAAAGGAGGGACAGATAATGAGGTTACTGTAACACAGATAAAACCACGCACTCCTGGGAGCCTTGGAAAGCACTGTAGGTCTTTACTGAATGTCTCTTGAGGAGGCAACAGAGGGCAAATTACATCACACACTGTTCTGCCAAGTGTACTGCTAAAAATTATCTTTTTTCCCCTAAATGTTTATTAAATATATTGCGGTGACAATATATCATAGGGTCATATAGGCTTCGAGTGTACATTACTGTGATGTATGCTCTGTATATTGCACTGTGTGCTCACCTCCAAGTCAAACCATCTTCTGTCACCATACATTAGTCCCCTCTCCCCCCCGCCTCCCCGGACGATCACCACACTGCTGTCTGTGTCCACGAGTTTCAGTTTTACGTCTCACGTATGAGTGAAACCGTATGGTTCTCAGCTTTTTCTGACTGACTTATTTTACTTAGCATGATGTTTTCAAGGTCCACTTTGATGGTTCTTCTTTTAGAAGTCAAACTTACTAAGTCCTTCTTTGGACTTTTCCTTCTCTCCCTGATTTCCACTCCAATGGCAGCTGCTCAAATATGTCTCTTCTCACTCCTTACAATCCTAACACTGTCTCGGCTTCCTGGCTTTACTCCTTCCCTCACTTCTTGTTTGGTCGTCATTCTCAAGCAGCTTTTATGTGGCACAGTTTACCTCTTCTTTAAGTTGCATTCCCATGCAATAAAATAAAGGCATCTTCTTAGAAGGTAGGAGAAAAATAGGATAATAAATACGTCAAATTTAACTTTTTGTCCACATAATAAGACAATAATGAGCTCATCCTTCAAGCCAGGCACTATATGTGTATTATTTCATAACAAACAGATGCTGTTCATATTCTCATTATCAGCATTTGTAAGTGAAGAATCTAGGGCTTAGGTGACCTACTCAAGCTTAAAGACTTAGGAAACCACACTAAGCTTACCTACTTGTCCTGCACTATTTTCCTGGTTCTTAAGGAACAAGACAGCAGGTGACAAAGGCAAATAAGTGGCCTTGACAGTGCTCTCAGCACTCATACCATTTCTCTGATCTCTGTCTTTCCAAATTTCTATGCTTAGGTCTAGTGATGTCCTGTGGCCCCACCCAAGCTGCTGAACCAATCTCTGGACCCAGCATTTCTCACCTAATTGGCTTAGTTCTGCACCCTGGGGTTCTGCTGATCTCCCCTTTCATTTGTGCTGAGTCTGTGTTCTGTTTAGTGACCCTCCCTCCTGCAGGCTTGACATCCTGCCCTCAATTCTCGTCCTTTGGCTGGGGTTCTGTGACCCCGTCTAATTCTTGCCAGTCCACTGTTGTTCTGAAATGTCAATCAACTTACCTTCTACCTTCAATTCTCTTTTTTAGTATAAACTCCCCTACCCACAGCTCCTGTATGGAATAATTGGCTGGGTGGTTCCTACATTGGCTGGGTAGACCACCGCCTTGCTTAGGTTGGGAGGCTTGTCTGCATTTCTACCCTCTGGCTGATGTCCCAGTGCATATGGGGACATCTCTTCTTAGCTGTCTCTAGGCCTAATTCTGAAGGTGGCACTGAACTAGTTCCTGGGGGCATCCAGACAAGGCTGTTCCAAGGAAAGGGAAGAGCCAAAGCACAGGAATACGGTTGGAATGGGCATGGAGTTTTACTGTGGCTCCTTTTTCTATTTGAGGGCATGGTTATTGCCCTCAAATTGTTTAAGGTCAACTTTAAAACACAGGGTTAGGCTGTATGGGGTCTGACCTCGTTGAGCAGGGGGAGGAAGGGCTGGCGGAGGCAGAGCCTGAGGGATGGCAAAGAAATTGTGTCCTCCACCTATGGGCATCCGTTCTCAGGCTGAGGAGTCACATGATGAACTTGAACCTTTAGAAACATTAACTTTTCTAGCTCGTGTAGGGGCTCTTTAGTATTAGGACAAACCCCTTCTTTCACTGATGAGGAAATGGACAACCAAGAATGAAAACATAGTAATTATAGGTAATATTTAGTGGGCACTTGCTACGGGGTGGGCTCTGCTCCAAGCACTTTACACATATCAGCTCACTTGGTCCTCACAGTTAACTATGAAGTTGACACTATTACCATCTTCATCTCATAGGAGAGGAAATCGAGGCACAGAGGGGTTAAGTAACTTGTCCAAAGTCACATAGTACATGATGGAGCCAGGATCTGAGCCCAGGAAAACTTGATTCAGACCCAGTGCTTTTAGTTATTAGAAGAGATGGGGTGCATTCAGGGTGGGATGGCCCTAGACAGCTTTTAGCTATTAGACAGTATTACGTTTAACAAGCACTGAAAATCACTGGAGCTTTATTTTTATAGTGTGTGTGTGTTTGTGCATATGTGTGACTTTCTCAACCAGTTGGGGCAGCATGCCATAATCCATGGGAAACATCAGAAATAGGCAGTAGTTTTCATTAGAGGAAAGTGATCAAATTTTAGGAGATAAATCAAGAAAAACAAAAGTTTAGTAGACACACATCATCTCTAAAGATTTAAAGAAGACAAGAAAAAAAATTCTCCCTTTTCTGCCAGTTCCCAGGGCCTTATAAACTGCTTCAGTTTTAAAGAAAAAAGAACACCTGCTTATTTATCGATTCTTGTGCCATAGGTGGTACGATCACCTACTGGCTGGCTTAGGTGATCTGCCAAAGCGATGTCTCCTGAAGATGAAACAATCGATGTCTATATGAGAGCCTACCATTATCTGACCTCTCACCGGCAGGGAAGCCTTCAGTCCAGGGAATCTAAAAGCTGGAGTGTTTTTCTCTAGTTCATTTTTTTCATGAGTGAGTGGCCATTCACAGCTCATGGTTTTATGCAAGAGACATCTGTGGTGTGCTTGTTGATTAACCAATTCAGATATTTGTTGGGCACTGACTCTGTATGAGACACTGTATTAGGTGCTGGAGATATTGAGTGGGCATCTGGAAACATGAAAGACTGAGCTAATGCAGAAGGTTATCCCTCTTGCTACAAGCGTGGAAATGCTAGACAAAATATAACAAGACAAGTTTTTAATGATACCTGACTGAGTTTAGAAAATTCCTAGATGCCTGAAATGGGAAGAAAAATCTGACCCAAACCAGTGAGCAGGAGCCAGTACATGGTGACCTGTCTGGGCTATGGACCAGTGACACAGGACCCAGAGGCTAGAAGTGGAGGTTTGTGAGCCATGAGGGGAGAGAGGAGGAGGTCTTGAGCTGGTGGGAGGTGTGATGTCAGAAGACACCCCCTGCATTAAGCTGGACACTTGTGGGCCGCCCTGCTTGTGAACAGAGCATGAGAAAACTCTCCACCCATCACCTGGGAAGGTGGCAAGGAATTGTGACCTCTGTCTAGGACCTTCTACTTCAAGAAATAGAAGCCCTAGCCTCTCCCATGTATAAACAAAGAGTTTATGGCCATCCTGGCCATGCAGTGGGGAATTCAAACTGATAAATGACACAAAAACTCAGGTGGACAAGATGAAGATACAATGTCACTCCAAGGAGACACCACAACTTAAGCACAGACTCCTGCTGGAAAAAAAAAGAAAAAGAAAAACACCACTAGAGATGAGCAAACAGTCTAAAACCAATGAGAAAACTAGTGATGGGGAGAGAGAGAGAGAAGTCCAATTCAAAGGAACATTAGTCCTTAAGACCCTGAGATAATAGAATAACCTGAAAGAAGCAATTAAACATGTTTAAAATTGAAGAGGCAAAAGTAACCATACTGAAACAATAGAATAAATATGAACAGAGGCAGTGAGGAAGGTCCACAAGTGCAGGCCTGCCTTCAAGGGACACCTAGCCTGCTTGGGAGAGGGAAGGAAACAGCATTGGAGCCTAGTGTGATCCAGAAAATGGCACATTCAAGAACTGTCACCGTCCAGGGTCTGCATTTCCCCAGCTGATGCAGACAGGCCCCTAAAGAAACGTTATAATATCCAAATAGTCTCCTAAGTAACTACCTGCCTCTCCACCCAATCTGTGAGTGTCTTCAGCGTGGCGATGAATTAGTCCTGCGTTCAACTCTCTCGTCTCATGTACCACACTGTCCCCACTCTCTCCTCTTGCCACACCAGTCTTCTCTTAGTTCTTCAAGCACAACAATCTCACGTCCACCTCGGGGCCTTTGCACATGCTGTTGCCACCATCTAGAATGATTTTTTTCCCTCCTGCTTCTCTTCAGGGTCTCAGCTTAATGGTGACTCCTCGGGGAGACCTTTCCTGGCCACCTTATTTAAAAGGTCCCTCTCTACCACAGTTCTCTTTGTCACCCCCTGTTTCTTTTCACTGATACTTTATAATGATTTAATTGTTTTCTTTGTCTCCCCTGTTAGAATGTAAACTCCATGAAGGCAGGAAATGAGCTGATCACATCATCTCTAATGACTGGCATTGAGTAGGTGTTTAAGGTATTTATTGAATTAGTAAATTAATACACTTAATTGGGGGTGTGGCGCGATCTGATTCATGTTCACAAAGTGGCCTTGGGGCCGTGTGAGTGACAGGCAGAGGGTGGGGGGCAGGGGGGTCTGGAGGCTAGGGCAACAATTTAGGCAAGAGATGAGGACGGCTTGGACTGGGCAGTGCTGATGAGGGAGTTAACTGATGAATCTGAGAGAGAAGGAAGAAGGTAGGGTAGGGGGTAGAATCAAGAATGATGCCTAGGTCTCTAGTGAGAATAACATGGTAAATGGGGCGCCATCTTTGGGCCAGAAGACAGCAGAAAACCAGACATCCAGGACCCAGGCCATAAATGTGTACTTGATGAAGCAGAAATGGTCTTAGAGCAACAATTTCTTAACAATGAATATACAACAGCTCACTTTCTGTTCCCTCCAAGTGTCATCTACCATTTCCTACTGCTTCTACCTGCCTCATGCTACCCCTTTGTGACCTGCCAGGCTAATCCACAGTCCCCGCCAGAGACACATGCCTCTGTCTCCCTGCTAAGAAGTGTGCAGTGTGCCCTTCCCCCACTCTCTCCAGCCACCAGTGTCATCATTGCCTATAACGCTGCTGTAATTTTTCATTAATTTTCTCGTTGTTTTGTAATTATATTAACATTAAAATTTATACCCAAGGATATCATTACAACTTTCCACTACTAATGGGATTATTAGTTTGTTTATTTGTTTGAAAGCCATCAGCATAAGATTTACCTCCAACAATATCTACTGTGATTTTTAATGCCCTTGAAACTTGCAGTGAGTGATAAGTCTGTAATAAGAAAATGCTGGTAAGCATATAAATGTCTTCCTCGGGAATAGAGGGCTTTTTATTTTCATCCTGGTTAGACTCAGGTTCTTTGATAGAGTGATTGGTAGGATATAAAGTATTAAAGGCTGAGAACACTGTGTTAGTTTGTAGATGTGTTCAAACAAGTCCCCATTTATTCAGAGGACACTTTAATATTCTAGGAGGATTCAGATTCCTGCTCCTTTTTATGTTGTTTCTTACCTGACTTACATAAAAATATAATAAATTGGGTGTTATAACCATGAATTGTTTGGAAGTGAAGGGGCCCCAACATCACTCTACCCAACTGACTTTCCAAGGAGCTGGGGAGTTCCATGTGTTGTTTGTGGAGCTCTGGAAACTGGGCTTATTTCAGAGGCTGGTGAGAGGGAAGTCTCTGTTGGGCAGTTTTGGAGAGCGGGAAAGGTGGGAGGGCAGGGCCCGCTTCATGGGTATGCGACCTGCAGACGCTCCGGGCATCATGCTGTGGAATTCGCAGCATCACCCCTTTGAAATTCTTGATGAGTTTTGAACAAGGCAACTGACATTTACATAAGACCTTGCAAGTTTCCTATTTGGTACTGTATACAGGATTTGGAGCCACACAGACTTGGGTTCAAGTTCTGTTATTCTCTAGCTATTGACTGCCTCAGTTTCTTTATCTGTCAAACTGATAATATAGTGTCTTCTCAAATTAGATGTGAGAGCTAAAAGGACATGTCCAGTATGCAGCGGGCCTGAAAGGTGGTGACAGACCCTGAGATATGCTCAGTGGGGCTTTTAACTCCGTGTGCAGTATCCGTAATTAACCTTATCGCTCTAAGTTAACGTGAGGAACGCTAGCCACTGCGAAAAGCAGCCATTGCCTGTGTGGCACAAAAGCTAGTCCAGGGTGGGCTGGTGAAGAACACACCAAGCAAAGAACGTTTTCCTAAGGAGGGCATTCTAAGGCTGAGGGTCCCATCCATCTGGTATGTACCTTTCACTGCTGTGACATAGGGCAGACAATGTTCACCAGCACGGCAGGGTCTCAGTCCCTCACAACTCGTATATGCTTCCTTCTTTTCCAGAAAGCTCTCAAGATAGCCAACAAGTGAGACTAGCATGATTATGAAGATGCCCTTGTCCTTGATCTAAATTATTTGCAAACTTCAGTATTTCCATCATTATTTGTAACAAAGGCTTTTTACCATGCCACACAACAGAACTTGACAAGCCAGCAAACCACGATTTCATGCTTGAGAACTAGAAATAAGGACCCCCAGGCTCCCAAATGAGGGATTCCCCCGTGCCCCCCACGACAAGTCAGAGACCAGGACCAACATGGACCCTCCATGACTCTGCAGGTGTACGTGGCTGTGCTGTAGCCTGAACGAGGGACGCCGGTTCTGAGTGAGGCACGGGAGCCAGAGTCGGAGAAACACTAAGTAGTTGGTCAGAGAGCCTTGTGACGAACAACATGCAACCCTAAACATCTGGTTAAACATTTTTTCGTCCAAGAATGGAGAAAAGACTTTAAATCAAATTAATAAGAAACACAAGCTAATTCCTGGGCATTTTTGGACTTTGGTACAAAAGGATTCCTCAGGGGGTTACAGTAGGAGTCAGGGTGACCTGTTGCATTCACTTTAGGGTTTGTGGGGGCTGGGAGGCCAGATGTTTGACTTCAAGGGGAAGCACCTCCATCAGCTGTGCTTACCCTCCTGTGCAGCTCAGGTCTCTGGGCTTATGCTCATCATGTGACACGGGCCCAGTGTCTCAGGAGACGTGGGGCAGCCTCACAGTGACCTGTGTTGTGAAATGACCACATTCCAAGAACAGTTTGCTCTTTCTTCATTTTCTCTTGAGTGCTTGTGGGCAGTGAGACGTTGCTGCCCACTGAGCTCTCTCTGGCCCAAAGGGTTTTTGTGGGTAGTGATGACCAAAGCTGGACCATCTCCTCTCCACGAGCAGCCTGTGGATGGCCATAGAAACACTGCAGCTCTTCTCCCAAAATCCCACATCAGAAAAACAGGCTATTTCTCCTCTGTCTCTCAGTGGTATGACTGGGTACCGAGATAATGGTATGGCTCGTGGGCCCACATAACATGGCACATGGTCCCTAAAAGATGCTTCAGTCTCTAATGACGATGACTAATGACTAATTTATCAGACGCCTCAAGACATAGTTGCAAGAGCACCTGCCGATATAAAAATGCTTATTTTTGGAAATGGCAATTTTGGCTTAGACAACTTGGATGACACTCCCTGACCCTCTTAAAAATCATAGTAAGCAAACCACAGTCCACCAAACTGACTCTCAGAAAACCAGAGATGTGGAGTCCCAACAATGTAGCCACAGCAGCTGCTTTTAGCACAGACTGAAGAAAACACAAATGCAGTCAAGGAAAGACAACAAGATGGACACCGGTGCCTCTGTCCTCAACCTAATTTAAACCTTCTAGACTCGGCAAATAGATCTTGCTTCCTCTGGTACCAATTTTCCAGCATATTGTACTATAAATTTCAAGCTCCTGGGAAAGAAATCTAAAGAATACTTTGATTGCATTTCTGGTTTGGGATTATTCTGTGATTGTTTTTCTTACCTGTTGTCGAATTTCTTCCTCCATTTTTACTGGTGAGCCCAGCTCTGCAACTTGTTTGACACCTTCACTTGCATATCCCCCGTATTCCCACAGCACGTAATTCTTGGAGTGGGATCCGCCAATGATTGCAGACCAGTGATTGGCCCGACCTAGGAAAGCCAATGAGGATACAGGTATCAGTGTGGCTGTGGCTAAAACTCGAATCCTTTACATGATGGGAAGGAGGTGTACTTTGACAATGATTCAACCAGATCTGGCTATGCACCTGCTCAGTGTCAGGTCCTGGGCTATGCGAGGATGAATAAGACAGCCTCTATAAACAAGTAAGCCTTGGGAATATGGAGACACAGCAACAGTAAAGGCCTGAAAAACACACAGAGGCAGCCCAGAATGACGACTTCCGCTGGGGAGGGTTTTCCGAGAAGAGGACAGCTGAGAGGATTTTAAAGACTGATCAGATTTGTTAAGACAGAATAGAGAGAACAGGCTATTTCTGGCAGACGAAGAAACATTAAATAAGATTGTGTGTTTGGGGAACCGTAAGTAATTTGGCATTACTGTGTCAGACTGTCAAGGGAAGAGACAGGAAATGATGCCGGGAAGGCAGGAAGAAGTCTGCTCATGGATGGCCTTGTTCTGAATACTTCAGGAGTTTGCATGTCATTTGAAAGGGTCTGACACCCCGAAAGCTTTCTGAGTTGGGGAATGACATGATCACATTTGAATTGCAGATCAATCATCCAGGCAGCAGTGTAAAGAATGCATTAGAGGGAGCAAAATTGGAGCACAGAGCTAGAGAGGTCAGCAAGGAGCAAAAGGTCAAGGGATTGAGGGTGAAATAGGCTTAGCAATTCTGGGGAATAAGCATCGCTGCCTTTAGCTGGCTTTTAAGTACCTTCCGGGATGGGGGACAGGCAGGGCAGCCATGTTAGAGGACGGGCAGGCAACTGGGATATGAGGCAGTGACCAGCCTACCGCAGTTCAGCGAGGACCACGCAGCTGACGACTGCTGTGGGGTACAGGTGGGAACTAATGGTTGACACATGAGGAGGACAGAATAAGGTCTGAGAGGGACCAAGATAGATTGTAACCTGAGGCATTTTTAAAGTCCTAGGGAGTGGAGGGAGAGGAACAGAGTCAACACCAGTGTGATACTGAGTTTGTTTTGCCCATGATGAATATAGACACATACATATTTCTTACTAAGTGACATACAATTCATCATAAGGTGGCTCAGTTCTCTACCCTTCCTTGGTTGGGTTTATAATGTCTCAACTTAAAGAACATTTTCAAGCATAGCAAAGAGGAAAACTTGAACTGGGTGGACTCAGCTAACATTTGCAGTTCACCACCCTGTGGGCCAGAGTGGGCAGAACTCTCTACTCCACCCACCACTTAAGAAAATGATAGTCCACAGGGCCTGGTCCTGTTTACATTCGCCACCTGCTGCCCCATGGCCCCTGCTCCCAGGGGCACATTAAGAGCATGGGCACCAAGCCAGCCCCTGGCCCGCCAAGGGCAGCCGTTCCCGCCCCAGGCAGATGATATCACCATGTGGGTCTGCCCAACTGCTTGTTCATTATTTCCCACACGTCAGGGAAATGCAAACTTGTGTTTATCTATCATGTCCCTAGAGAAGACAGATGGAGATGCTGCCAACTACTTCTCTAACTCACTTCCTAGCTGCCATCTAAGCCAAGAGCACTGCTTGTGTAAGCAAGAGCTAGGAACTAAATGCTGACCTTTGGTTCATGATGTGAACTCAGGGAGACCAGTTTCAGCATCTCTTGGTCCACTCACTCTGTTTCACCAGAATTCCCCCTTGTTCCAGACCCATCCTACCTGCAATTTTGTACCTGAGCGGCTTAGCCCACGCTGTTCCCTCTGTGCTTCCTTACTCTTGGCTTGGCCAACTCATTCCTCCTTCATGATTTACCCAGAAGCTTCCTAAGGCCACCTTAGACTGACTCTTCGGTCTCATCTCAACACAGATCACTTTTATGATCACTGCTACGTGTCTGTTTTCTCACTAGACTGTAAGCGCCCTGATGGAGCCTGAATGCAGGACTGTATTCCCAGTACCTAGCACTGTACCTGATGCACTGTGAGTGCTTAGTACGTTTCTAAAGCATTTCATCTAAACAATCCAATGGAAAGGCAGCAGTACATGTGCTTGGAGCATTTGGGAGCAGGCTTGTACAGATTGGATTCAACGTGATCAAATTCAGGTCTCAGCTCAGCAGAGTTCCTGACACTGACTGAGCTGACACTGACACACTCAGCTATCCTGAGTGTTGTTAAGAACAAACAGCAAGCAACAATAAAAAAGAAAGACATTGGTCTTAGAGCCAGCAGAGGGGCATTCAAATCCTGCCATCGTCTTTTCCCAGCTTCGTAAACTTGGTTAAATTCCAATTACTTTATCTCCCCAAGTCTCAGCTTCCTCCTTTGTAATTCAGAAATGATAATGCCTACCTTATCAGCCTATTATAAGAATTAAATTTAATTGAAAAAAATGAGATAATATGTGTGCAATCACTACTGGCAACACAATAGACACTCAATAATTATAGTTTCCTCCTTTCCTAGTTGTTAGGGAGACTATAAAATTGAGTAAAATATGAAACCTGCTTTTAATTCAGTATAGGAGATAAGAAATAGACAATGTGGAACAGGACAACGGAATAAGAATAAGCACAATCATAGGGGGATTAGGAGATGGGCCCAGAGGGGCCTTTTTGGTTTATTCATTCAACACCCATTAAATACGTGCCAAGTGCAGTGGCTGGCCCTGGACACTGACAGGAATCAGATATGGTGCTTGCTCTGGAGGGACTCATAGTGTAGGGGTGGGGAAACAGATGCATAAGCAGATTACTTACAATTAAGCATGGTCAGGGTTATTACAGAAAAAAGAACACAGAGCACAGGGGATGGAGCAGCTAACTCCAAATTCCCCTAACATCCAAGCATTCAGTCTAAAGGCACAAATGCCGAGAAGCCAGTGCCTCACGAGTGGAATGCCTTTGTGGTTTCTTACCCTTGAATAAATGTCATTGTGCCAGTTCAATCTTCCAGTCAATACAGTTGTAAGTTTTCTGCAATGGTCTTGCAACGTACCACATTAATTCACATTTCAACACATTGAATATCATGAATCACATAACAGATATTTTCAGGGCACTGGGCTAGTGTGAGGGACCAGACTATACTCTCCCTGGTGGGACAAGACAGGCACCGTGGAAAAACAATTTGCAACATTGGACAGGGCGATGGTTTCAAGTGCAGCCATTCAAGTGCAGAATGATACAGGGGAGAAAAGCATGACGACCAAGAGCCAGAAGATCTGAGCTCCAGGCCTCCACTTGGGACTGTGAAATAGTCATTCAGTCTTTCAGAGCCTCCACTAACCTTATTAAAAAAAATTTATTCTTCAACCAGTTTACTTTCAATACCATTTCACAACAGTTTCAGATGTACAATAGCAAAGTGGCCAGAAAACCACGCCCTCTACAGAGTGGTCCCCCCGTTGCCCCAAGCACCCACCTGCCCCCATCCCCAGTTATCTTGACATTATTGACTATATTCTGCAACCCACGTCTCTGTGGCTATTCTGCAACTACCATTGTGCACTGGAAAAAGAGAAAATAATTACTGGGCTTAACTGCCTCTCAGAGTGGTGCAAAGTAATTGGACTGGTTTTGGAAAGAACTATAAAAACTTTAAAGAACTGCACAAAACAGAGGTGTCTGAGTGATTACAGACAGAAAGCGCTATGGGAATCCACAAGAGGAATCTGGGAGGAGGTGGGGGAGCTGGGAAAATTTCCCACGGGAAGATCCTGCAGTAGGAAAAGGATTCTATTGAAAAATAGATAAGAGGATTAAACACCTATTAAGTGTTAGGTAAAAAGCGTTCCTAGCTGTAAACGTCATTACAACCTCATTCTCATCTTCTAGAGGAGTACACTGAGGCCCAGAGATATTAAGGAGCCTACCCAAGCTCACAGAACTAGTGACGGGCCAAGCTTGGGTTCAAATCGAGATCCGCCTCATCCCAGAAGATGCTCTCTTTTCCTTATATCCTCCTGAGAGGACCAGAACCAGAGAAGATCATTTGGTGAGTGGAGAGTTAGAAGGCAAATAAATAAGATTAAAAAAGAGAGTCAGGGCCAGCGTTTGGAGGGCATTGTGTCCGTTGTAAATGGCATTGGCAACAGGGGAAAACATCAGGGGAGTTTCCTCCTGGGAAGAATAACAAGACTAAAGCACATACTGACTTGATACTATGTGCCAGGCACTGTGCCAAGGACTTGACCAACATTATCACATTAAACACTAAATAACCCCGCAAAGCCCATTTTGATACAGATGCTATCATAACTTTCATTTTTCAAATGCAGAGACTTAGACTCACAGATGTTGGGTTAATCCCTGATCGCAGAAGCAGAGGGGCAAAGGCACTGGCACTGAGTTGGGTCTGTCCGGTGCCAGGGCCCAGCTCTTCTCCACCAGCCCGCACCACGTCTCTGACGGGATGTACTCCAGAGGGCCCGGGGGAGGAGACCAAACAGAGAACCCACCATGTCTGCATGAGTTGTGTGAGGCCCGACTTAGGGCACTGGAGAGAAAATGGGGACACGGGGGCAGTGGTATGAGCCAGTAAGAGGGGAAGATGGGACAGTGTCTGGGAGGCAGTTTGGTGAAATAGTTACAACTCTGATTGTGGGATCAGACTAACGTGTATTCTAGTCTCAGTTGTCAAACTTTCTGGATTGAGTCAGTCAATCGGTCCTCTCAACCTCCGTTTCTTCTGTAGAGTAGAGCTGTTGACATGGCCACCCTCCTGTTGTTCCGAGGCTGATGTAATGACTAGTGGCGGGCACACAAAACAGGCTTGACGCTCATAAATGTTAGCTCATCAAATTAAATCGGAACAAGGCAGGGCAAACCCAGACAAGTCTCTGGATGGCATGGGAACCAAGAGGAATCTGGTTGGGTGATTGGGTGGCTGTTGGACTTAGAACTGGTATATAGAGATGAAATGTCAGATGTAAGAACCTGAATATGCAAAAATGGTAGAGAGTTGTCTAAATGTGACTCAGTAATCTGGGGCCTGCAGAATGAGGTGCTTAAACAGAATCCAGTAAACTTAGACACAGAGAAATTTAGACCAGGTTCCACCATCCTCCAGGAAATAAAGGGGGAGGGAGAAGCTCGGGTATAGGAAGGCCTGGGGATAAGGAACCGGACAAAGGCTTGCGACCTTCTTAAAGGAATATTCATGGAGGCTACTGCTGTGGTTGTTGGTGAAACACTGGGGCTTCACTCTTGGGGGCAGGGACAGAGACACCAAGACTATCACCAGCCCTTTCTGCTCTCAGGTACGGCCACAGCTATTGCGGTTAGCATTCCTCTCTCTGGTTCTGGCAGTGCTCAGTTGGCCTACACATATCTGGGTCCAGACATTTACCCCCAGGAGCTTGGATGAGGCATAGATGGGAGAGAGGCAGGTGGAAAGCTGGGAGGAGGAAACGATTAGAACGTGTGAGTTTGAGATGCAGACAGCCAACCAGGTGCATTGTCTAAAAGCCACTCCAGGGACATATATCCTGAATATATGCATACTAACCCTATTTCTGACATGTTTTCTGTTGTCATGGCTGGTGTTAAATTACCAGTGTTGACAATGATGCCTAAAGAGCCATAACTGATCAAAGAAGAACCGTGTCTGGCCTTTGTCTGGGGTGGGAGGAGGCATGCTGCACGGCAGATCGATTCTCTGAGGTGTTCCGCACATGGCAGGTGTTCAGTGACAGCCAGATTTCCTGCGTTGACAGTGGCTGTATTCCCCTGCCAATCCCAGTCCTGAAGAAAGCCACCCATTCATTTCTTTGACATCCATTTATAGCACTTCACTGCAGAACATTCTACAGCTTGGTGGCTGGTTTGCTACAGCCTCCTGTTATCCAAACTCAGCCTCAACAAATCTCTTTTGGGGGTGGGGGAAGGGCTGGAATTTGCTATAGTAGCAACACTGGAACTCCTCTAATCTCTAAGTCTTATCCTCCTCTCCCCCTTTTATCTCTTAGTAGATGACCTTGTCACTAACTCTTCTGAAGACCAAGGTCGACCCATCCACAGCCTCGTCCATGCACAGACTAGTAAAAAAAATGCAGTGGACCTGCCAGCTCTATTCATAAAAGTCATCTTGGATCTCACTTCCCTCTTGCCCTTGTTGTTCTCAACCTAGGCTCGGTTCCAGAATCTGCATGGTTTCTGACACTTTGGATTTGGCTACAGGACTTGGCTCCTCTGGGTTTGCCCCTGGGTGCTGCCAGGACACAGATTGTACTTGCTCTGTGGCTCTTCCTGCTCTTGGCTGCTTCAGAAACTCACCCTAACCAAGGCATTCTGGTTTTCAGGATCTCATCCCTGTGTGGCCTCCTGGAAAAAGCCCTGTGTGGGGAAATATGTCAATTAGGCCAGAAATTCCTCAACTTAGCATTCAACTACCCTATTTTCCTTCCTTCAGGTCTCAAAAGAAGTGTCACTTTTCCATTCCAGGACAAACCCTTGCACTTATGCAATTGGTTACGTTCTTTCGCATTTCCTCTGACGTCTCCAATAATAATATTCTATTCTATTAATTAGTTCATTGAATGAACATTTGCTAGGCATATACTGTGTGCAAGCTATAGCTCCCTGCCTGTTCTTGCTCCAATAAAGGTTTTTACTTTACATATTATTTATTACTGTTTATGGCTGCTTTCATCCTGCAATGGCAGAGTCGAGTAGTAATGACAGAGAGACCATCTGGCTGCAAACCCTAAAATATTTACTACCTGGCCCTTTATAGAAAAAGTTGGGTAGAACCTGTGCTACCCCAGAGAGACTCTGAGAAGAATCAGACTTAGTCCACGTCCTTGAGACGTTCAGTCGGGAGGGTAGGGTGGAGGGCACGGATGACGGGTCATAATAGGTGATTACAAAAAACTGTGCAATGCCGCTTCGATAGGGGCGCACACAGAGTGATGTAAGAGCACAAATAAGGAGACATCTAATCCTGACTGAACTGCAAAAGGCTTCCTGGAGGTGGTGGTAGTTGAGCTACATTCCGAAAGATAAGTAGCAGTTAGCAAGGCAATTAGGGCATAGGAAGGAGGATATTTTTGCAGAATGACCAGTATGTGCTAAAGCAGAACATAGCAAAAGGCAGAGGTGCATGGAAAACCACGAGTAGGTAAAGTAGTATGTGTGAGTGTATGTGTGAGTGTGTGTGTGTGTGTTTGTAAGGAAGGGATGACCATAATGAAGCCATTCAGCCAGGCACATCATGAAGAGATATGAATGTCTTAACGGTGAGTTTTTATTTTATCTTGAAGGCAGTGTAAAGCGGGGAAGAGAACACGATAGTCCTGTCTACCGACAACTCCCCAATCTGTATGTGCTCACACAACTTCTGCTTCTCACTCTTCTGTAGTAAATGGCACTAGACTACCCGCTGCACATAATTATAAAACTGGGCAAAATATATGAAACGCCAGCTTCCAGCTGTTGGAAAACACACAGCAAAGCACTGTGATCCCTGAAAGAGGGAAACATAAGAGGTGAGCCCTAGATTTGTCCTGAACCTCTCCTGGTTTGGGGTGCAGGATGGTGTGGTACAGCAGAAGGTGGCAATCTGACTGAGCTGAGAAGGTATAGGCAGAAACTTGGGGCTGCTGAGGTAGTCAGGATTTACTGGTAAGAATGCCAGAGAGGAGGGAGCTGCACAGGGAAGGAAGGCTATAAATACGCAGAGGCATGCCCTTAAATCTTTGACCAAACACTGAGTTATACATGTGCATGGTGAGATGCTACAAGGCCTCGGAGAGAATAGTCAGTGGGAAGCTGAGAGATTCTGAAATTCACCCAATGCTAGAGATGTAGGACCTCTAACCACCCACATTAGAGAAATCGTGCTGACCCCTGGACATTGAATTGAGACCCTAGAAAAGCCACAACATACTAAAACTACTTATCCCTAGAGTAATCCTGCTCTAGATGTACCCTAACAAAGCCTAGAAAACAAGCCTTGAAAGCAAATCAAGTAGATCTACCAGCAAATTAACCATCTGCCAGGTCAAAACACCAACGAATCCAGACACTTAACAATGTAGCATCTCCAAGGTCTCTCATACAATTAAAAATCTCTAATGTGGATAAGCACAAAAATATTGTCTATGACCATAAAAAGTCAATAAAGAGAGTTTCTAACAGAAATGTTAGAATTAGCATGCCAGGACTTTGAAACACCTATTATCAATATGTTCAAGGTTTTTTTATTTTTAAAGATTAACTTAATGAGTGAACAGATGGGGACTCTTTGCTGAAAAACAGAAATTATTTTTAAAAACCCAATGGAAATTCTAGAACTGACAAATATAATATCTGTATTAGGATGTAGCAAAGGAAAAGATCTGAAAACTGAAATATAGGGTGACAGAAACAATTCAAAATGAAACACAGAAAAAAGAGGAAAAACCAATGGGAGTTTCAGTGGCCTTTAGAACAACAATAAGTAGTTTAACAAAGGAGTAATTGGAGTTCTAGGAGAGGACAGCAAAATTAAATAATAAAAATATTCAAAGAAACAATGCCTGAAATTTCCCCAATTTGATGAAAAATATCAATCTACAGATGCAAAAAGCTCAATAAACTCCAGACAGGATTTAGAAAATTACACCTGGCCAGGTGGCTCAGTTGGTTGGAGCGCTGTCCCACGCACTGAAAGTATGCGAGTTCGGTTCCTTGTCAGGGCACATGCTTAGGTTGAAGGTTTGATCCCTGGTCAGGGCATGTACAGGAGGCAACTGATTGGTGTTTCTTTCTCTCTCTCTAAAATCAATAAAAAATATATCCTTGGGTGACAATTTAAAAAAAATTATACCTACACACATTGTAACCAATTGATAATAACTAGAGATAAAGAGAAAGTCTTAAAACTAGTCAGAGGCAACAAAAGACAGATTACGGTCAGGAAAACAAAAGTAAAAATGACTGCCGGCTTCCAAAACTAGACCAACCAGAAAACAATGAAATGATCCTCCAGAATTCTAAAAGAAATAAAAGACTGTCACCATCCAATTCTATATCCTGCAAAAATACCTTTTGGAAATGAGGGTGAAATAAAACACGTTTTCTGATAAATGAAAGCTGAGTGAATTTATTAGAAGCTCTTCGGGCTGAAGGGCTATGAGAACAGATGGGAACTCAGATCTACATGAAGGAATGGAGAGCCCTGGAGATGGTAAATACCTGGGCAGAGTCCACCATTAGTCCTTTTTCATGGAAGAGCTTTTCCCTAGAAGTAAAGAGGTTCAGGTGTTCTCATTCTGGGTGAAAAATATCTCCCATCAATGAATGCTCTCTTCCCACAGAGCCCATCTTTTCTCTTCCCTGCACCTCCCGGCTTTTCAGGGGAGTTCAGCTCATTTTTTTTTGTTTCCCCTCCTCGATTCTTTTCTGGAATGCTTGCCACCCGGTCCTGATCTGTGGACCCGCCAGCTCTCCTCATACAAGTCATCTTGGATTATCTCACTTATTGAGCCCTGAACTCATTTACACCACCACGTTTTTGAAATGGTGACTTTTGCTCCACTTTATTCCCATAGTTGGACAAATGCTGGGGGCAATCAGGGGAAAATTACTGTATGTTTTATTTCCTTTTTAAAATAAAAGTATACTTAAAATTTAATAAAATTCATCCATTTGAATGTACAGTTTAGTGAGGTTTGACAAATGCCTGCAATCCCGTAACCACTGCCACGATCAAGATATAGTATAGTTCCGTTACCTAAAATATTGCCATGCGCCCCTTTGGGGTCAACCTCATTCCTCTGCCCCCAGCCCTTGGCAAACTCTGATCTGTTTTTGTCCCTACAGTTTTTCATGTTCTGGAATATGGTATAAATGGATTCATACAGGATGTAACCTTTGAGTCTGGCTTCTTTAACTTAACATAGTACATTTGAGGTTCACCCATGCTGTTTTATGTATCAGTTCATCCCTTTTTCAAATGTCTTGAAAAAGAAAAAAAGAGACCTCCTCCTGATTTAAGGCCATCACCACATTCCTGTCTCCCCCATTTTCTAGCTGTGTGACCTGGAACAAGCTACCTAGGTTTTCTTACCTGTGAAAAGAAAATAACAATTGTACCTACCTTCTTTGGTTGTTATGGATATTATAGGAAGAAATCCATATGAAAACAGTACAGTTCCTGTTATATAATAAACATTTAATAAATGTTACTTTTAATATTAATATTCCATTTCTCCAGGAAAGGCAAGGATTAGGAGCAAACTGGAGCATGTACAGGACCTATCCTTTAGGGGAAGGCAAAATCCTGCAGGATAGCTGGACTTGCCGAGTGGTTTGGTCAGCTGCATTGTGGTTCTGGTGGCCATCAGCTCTGGGTGTGTGGTAGTGGTAGGGGGTGGGTAACAGAAGCCCATCAGGCGGGTGGAGCAAGGGGTCGGAGAATGGCAGCAGAATGAGTCATGTACAGACTGGAGTGGCCAGTAGGGCCCCTGTCACAAACTTGCAGTTAGGCTTCAGGAGTCAGGGTGAGATACTGAACAGCAGCAGAGAAGGAATCAGTGGCCAAACCAGCCTCTCTATTCTGAGACTTGGGGCATGTGGCAGAGCATCTTGAGCCTGGAGACACTGCAGGAGCCCAGAGATGAACCCCAAAGGACCCAGGGTCTGGATCGGGGCTGAAGGGTCTTTAACCATGGTCTGACTCGCCTAGGAATTGCCCTAGAAACTGGGAAATAATAATCACAGCTAGTGAGCTTCTAGCTGTTTTTTATACTGTGTTTTTTATATTGTTATTTATTTAACCCTCAAACAAAGCCATTTAACAGATTAGGAAATTAAAGCACAGAAAGTTTAAATGATTTGCTCAGTTCCCCAGCTGCTAAGTGGCAGAGCCAGGATTTGGACTCAGGCAGGCTCACTCTAGAGAAGCTCTAAGTGAACTTTTCTGTGAAGATGGAGGTGTTCCATATTCCACTCTCCAATGTGGTAGCCCCTTGCTTTATGTGGCTATTGAGTACTTGAAGTGACAAGAGGCCAGTGTGATCAAGGAACTTAATTTTAAATTTTATTTCAATCAATTTGAATTTAAATAGCCAGATGTGTCTAGTGGCTCTCATATGGGACAGCACAACTCTGGAATCTGGGGTAGATCTGAGTACTGCTCAGTGTAAGCACCGGCTATGCAGGTAATCCCTCCAGGGAAGTGGAGATAGAAGAAGATGAACCCTGCTGGGGACTGGGTGTCTCACAGTGATGAATCACACGTGGCAGGTAGACAGAATGTAGGAAGAGCCCACACTTGAACTAAGATTTGGCCTGTGGCAGTTGCATTCGGTGCTTTGTATCACGCACCCTCCATCTACCTCTCCCTTCAGCCACAATGGTGGTAGGCAGGTGTGAATACACACACATCCTGTCAATCAGTGTCCACTTCAAGTGTGCTGTGCTTCTTTCCATTTATTGCCTCTTGGCCTTCTCTGAAGCTTTGAGGCTCAGTTGGCCTACAAGCAAGTGCCTGGGAGTGCAGAGAAGTTAGTGCTCCTGGAGACAATCTGCAGCCTGTAGAGGGGTGGGTGCTGATAGACAAGTCTGGAAGGCAGGTAATTCTCTTCTGTAATTCTCTTCTCTTCCAGAAGTACATCGATGCCAATGCACTCAGGTTGATTCCTCCTCCTCCTCCCCTTCCATTCTTCCCCAACTCCTTTCCTCCTGCTCCCCGGATTATCTTCTGCATAAAGTGTCTTCACCAAAGTCCTTGCCTCTGGCTCTACCTTTAGGGAAATTGAAACAGGCTCATTCAAGTAAGATCATGTGTTTGGGCCCAGAGACCCATAAAATAACAGTCTGGAGATTAGATGAGTGACAGCTGGGGCTGCTCCTCCTGTTTCTGTAAGTAGGGTAGTTTTATAGAATACAGATGACCCTTCAGCATCCCTCTACCCAAAGTTATGGATGATGCCTGCATTGTCATTGTCATCATCATTGTTGCCATTGTTATCATTATCATCACAACCACTACAATTTATTGAACACATTCCCTGCATCATGCACTTCGTAGGCATTTGCTAGCATCCTTCTGCTCTCACAGTGGTTATCCTAGGTGGCCGGTTACCATCCCATGTTATGGACGAGGAAACTGAGCTGCTAGTAAGTGGCAGGGCTGAGATTATAGTCAGATCTGTCAAGGCCATGCCCTTTCTACTCCACTGGGGATCCAGAGCTTGAACTAAGTCCAGACGTAGTTAGAAGGTCATTCTGATGTCATGCATGGCTGTCACCAGAATCAGCTCTGGGGGGGTATACCAGAGGAATAAATGGAACTGTGCCTATGCCGAGCCCCAGCCAACATTGCAGGCATTGACTCTTGACATCATAAATCTCAGTCTGCTTCAAACTCGGCCTTTCCAACCCAATTTTTTCTGAACTTCTGACTGTGATTTATTTAGACATCTCTAAAGCCTAGTCAACCAAGCGATTCTCATCTTAGAGGCAAAGAACATCATCTCAGGGCACCCCTAGACTCCCAGGTCTATTGCTATTGTGGAGGCTGGTTAAAAGTTCATTGTGCACTGACGAATGGCACAGGGGTTATGTTTCTAGAAAGAGGAACTTTATTTCAGTGTCCTTCCAAGCTGACTTTTCCACATAAACATTGTTAAATATGGGAGAGAGGCTATATTCCTGGACATCTTCCAAATGCTTAATACGCCATTAACATCTGAATTTGAAACCCCAGGGAAGAAAATGCAGCACTTTGGATGATAAATTCTAGCAATGTTTATCTCATTTTAAAAATCTAGGAGCTTGTATTTAAAAACTTAGCAGGAGCAGTAAATAATTTTGCTTTGTTTTTTAGAGTCTAACAAAAAAAAATGGACTTCTCCCACAACCATTCGTTCATTTATTCAGGTTTGAATCTTAACTGCCAGCTATGCCCTGTAAATAATAAGCCAAAATCCTCTTCTGTATTTAAAAAGTGTTTAGGCAGCAGAGAGAAGAGGTAGCGAGGAATAGGAATTACTGAGTGCATACTTGTTTCAGATGCTTCATATGCATCCCCTAATTTACTTTCAATAGCATTTCATTGATGAGAAAATGGGGGCTGGTGGAAAATCTGTAACTTGCCAATGGGCACGTTGCCCATGAGTGGTTGAACCAGGACTTGGATCGCGATTACATTGTCTTTGGGAAAACTTTTTGTTCTGCTAGTGAGAGAGAAGCTAGCGGCTCTGAGGAAAGCCTGTTAAGCTAATAATAGAAGCAAAGTCTATTTAACCAAGTCTATGTATAAGATGAAAGAGGAGGCTGAGGTAAAAAAAATTCCACCTCAAAGCTGAAGGTAAAAGTGAAGATTGGAGTCCAATTTCTTTCGTGACCATAGATTTAGAAACCTCAGTCAAAATATTGGCAAACCTTACATTCAGCTATTTAGAAAAAGTATACCCTATCACAACCGTGTAGTGTTTATTCCAGAAATATAAGGGTGGTTTAACATTCAAAATTCAATCAATGTAGTTTATCACATTAACAAAAAAATTATATGAATATCTTCACAGATACAGAAGAAGCATTTGATTACATTCAGAATCCATTCATGATTTTTAAAAATCTCAGCAAACTAAGAATAGAAGGGAATTTTCTTTACCTGATAAAAAATCTACAAAAAAAGTTATAGCAAAAATCATACTTAATAATAAAATATTAAAACCTTTCCACAATTACTGCTAAAATAAAATGCTTCCCCACAAGACCAGGAACAAGGCAAGAATACCCACCATCACCATTTCTATCCAACATTGTACTGCAAGTTCTAGCCAGCACAACAATGTAAGGAAGAGAAATAGAAGGCATATGGGTTGGAAAGGAACTGTTGGTAAGATATAATTGTGCTTGTGAGAAATTCCAAAGTAATCTATTTATAAACAAATGGAATTAATAAGTGCATTTAACAAGGTCTCTGGACACTAAGTCAATATACAAGAATTAATTTAATTTCTATGTACAGTAACAAATAAATCAAATTAATAGGTAAAAAAACCTTTCATTTACAATAGCATAAGATACATATTTTAAAGAATAAATCTTGTGAAAAATGAACAAGACTTCATAAAAAGCTATAAAACATTACTGAGTGAACTTAAAGTAAATCTAAATAAATGGGGTAATATAATAGATTTGTTGATTAAAAATGTCAATGATGTAAAGTTATCAAATCTCTCCTAATTTTTTCATAAATTCAAAAAAACCCAATAAAATACTAGCAGATTTTTAAATAATAAAAATTAAGACCATAATTCTAAAATTTATGCAGAAATGCAAAGAACCAAGAATAGCCAAAATAATCTTGAAGAAGAACAAAGTTGGAGAACTAACATTCCCAGATATGAAGAATAGACAAATAAACCAATGAAACAGAAAGACAGAATACAGAGTCCATAAATAGACCCACAGATACACAGTAACTTGATATATAACAAAGGTGACACTAATGAAGAAAAGAAAGGATGAACCTTCTAATCAATAAGTCTGGGAGACAGAAAAAAGAATCTTGACCCCTACTTCAAACCATACAAGAATACAATTACAGATCAACTCAATGTCTACATATGAAGGGGAAGTACAATGAAGCTTTTAGAAGAGAATATAGAACAAAGTCTTCATGACTTAGAGGTAGGTAAAAGATTTTTAAATGAGACACAAAAGGTGCTAACCATAAAGAAAAAAGATGGTATGGGTTACATTAAAATAAAAACTTTTTGTTCATCAAAGATTAGGAGTAATGTACTCCCAGTCAAGATGGAGGTATAAGTAGACACGCTTTGCCTCCTCATGCAACCACAAAAAGAATTATAACTAAATTACAAACAGCAGCTATAACTGTCAAAAATGGAACTGTATGGAAGTCTGACGACCAAGGATTTAAATAAGCCACATTCATCTAGACAGGTAGGAGGGGTGGAGAGATGGAGACAGGGTGGAGCAGTGAGGAGAGGCAGTGTGGCATGGAGAGGCAGCGGCAGTGGCGGAACGGGCATGGGCAGCCCCTCATTCATGTACAGCAGATAAAAATTGGGAGGGATACCTTGGGAGTGAGCAGTACCAGCTCTAGGGTTCCAGCATTGGGAAGATAAATCCCTATAACTTCTACATGTAAAAACTAGTGAGGATTGGGGCAGTGGAAGAAACTGTTGGATTTTTAGGAAACTCTGCTTCAGGGCCTGCAAGGTCTTAAAATGTACACAAACCCACCGACTCTGGAATTCAACACCAAGGCAACAGATGGAAGGGTGTCAGTTGCATACGGGGAGTGGATGAAATGACTGGAAATGGGGCAAGTGCCTGGCAAACTCCCAGAATCCAGGCAGTGGCACAGTCCCCTCTTCAAGCTCTCCCCCAACACAGAGCCACAAAGCGGTGAAGTAGGTTGTCCTACCCTGGCGATTCCTAAGGCTCTACCCCTCACGATTTACAGGTGGCTTGTACAGGGTATCAGAGCAGCTCTAGCTAATACACAGAAACAAACATAGGGAAGCTACCAAATTGAGGAGACAAAGAAACATGGCCCAAATGAAAGAACAGAACAGAACCCCAGAAAAAGAACTAAACGAAATGGAGATAGTTAACGTATCAGATGCAGAGTTCAAAACATTGGTGATCAGGAAGCTCAAAGAACTCATTGAGTATAGCAACAACATAAAGGAAGAAATTAAGGTTACACTAAGTGAAATAAAGAAAAATCTACAGGGAACCAACAGTCGAGGGATGGAAGCCAGGATTCAAGTTGATTTGGAAATAAGGAGAAATAAACATTCAACCAGAACAGAAAGAAGAAACAAGAATTCAAAAAAACGAGGATTGTATAAGACTGACATCTCCAAACATGCCAACATAGGGATGCCAGAAGGAGAAGATGAAGGGCAAGAAATCGAAAACTTATTTGAAAAAATAATGAAAGAAAACTTCCCTAATTTGGCGAAGGAAATAGACATGCAAGTCCAGAGAGTTGTAGAGAAAAGCAGAGAGTTACCTAGAAAGGAGTTCCCATAAGACTATCAGCTGATTTCTCAAAAGAATCCTTGCAGGCAAGAAGGGACTGACAAGAAGTATTCCAAGTGATGAAAAGCAAGGACCTGCATCCTAGATCACTCAATCCAGCAAAGCTATCATTTAAAATGGAAGGGCAGATAAAGTGCATCCCAGCTAGAGGAGTTATCATCACCAAGTCATTATTACATGAAATATTTAAGGGACTTATTTAAGAAAAAGAAGATAAAAACTATGAACATTAAAGTGGCAACAAATTTACAACTACCAACAACTGAATCTCACAAACAAACAAAGCAAACAACTAGAACAAGAACAGAATCATAGAAATGGAGATCATTTGGAGGGTTATCAGTTGGGAGGCGGGAGGGTGAGAATGAGGGGAAAGGTACAGGGATTAAAAAAGCATAATTGGTAGGTACAAAATAGACAGGGGGATATTAAGAATAGTGTAGGAAATGGAAAAGCCAAAGAACTTATGTGCATGACCCATGAACATGAACTAAGGGAGCAGATTACTGGAGGGAAGGGGGTATCGGGTAGAGGAGGGAAAAGGGGCAAATACTGGGACAACTGTAATAATGTAATCAATAAAATATACTTAGAAAATTAAAAAAAGATTAGGAGTAAGCAACAGAATGGGAGAAGATATTTCAACTACATATACTTGACAAAGAACTCATATATATAGTAAAATATATATAAAGAACTCATATATATCAATAAGAAAAATACAACTCAATAGAGAAAATATTCAAAAGACCTGAAGAGTCACTTTAGATTGTTCAAATGACCAATGTTAATACAGTAGTCAAAATAAAAGAAATTCAAATTAAAATTACAATATGATATCACTACATATACAGCAGGTAGCTAAAATGATAAAAGAAAAAAGACCAATAGCATCAAGTGCTGGCAAGGATGTAGATTCACCAGATCTCTCTTGTTGTGCAAAATTACCTAACAGTATCTACTAAAACTGGATTACATATCTTATGACTCAGCAATTCCACTCCTAATGTATAACCAACAGAAATGCTACATATATTTATCAGAAGACATGCACATGAATGCTTGTTATATAGCACTATTCATAACAGTGCCAAACTAGAAACTACCTAGATGTTCATTAACAATAGAATGGATAGATGAAATGTGGTACATTCACACAGTGGAGTATTATACAGCTATAAAAAGGAACAAACTAAAATTATTTGCAACCATGTGGATGAATACCATAAACTATAAAGTTGACAAAAGAAGCCAGACACTAAGGAGTATATGCTATAAAATTTCATCTATAAAATGTTTAAAAACAAGCACGATTACTCAATGATAGAAGTCAAGATGGTGAATACCCTTTGCAAAACTGGAAGGGGAAAAAAAGGAGGTTCTGGAGTCCTAGTAATTTTCTGATTTTTGTGCTCGTAACTTGAATGTGTTCAAATGAATGGCAAATTGTGGTCTGTACACTTATGATTTATCTACTTTTCTGTATGTATGTTATGCTTCAATAAAAAAATCAGTAAAAAAAAAAAAGAAAATGTGATGGTGAAAACGATCTTACCTCTCTTTCCTTGTCTTTCAAGTCTCACTCTGGACAACCCAAGGCTTGAGTTGCATTGTATGGGAACCAAAAGTAATGGGAATGTGACAGGGAAATGACACAGATGAGCTGTGAACTTGTAAGAGGTAGAGGTAGAAGGTCAAAGGTTACCTTAGCACATTCTAAAGATCAGAAGTCAGGTGCTCTGGGCCAGGACCTCAGCCTGATGGAGCCATTAGCTGGGAATTGCAAAGCTGGTATCCTTATTCTGGGATTCGACCTCTCAGGGGGGCAGCTTAGTATAGTAAGAGCTTCATTTACCTTAATGCAACTCACTGGTCACATGTTATACTCTAAGTGCTATGCATGGTCCCAGAGACTCTGAGGCAAACCAGGCCCCTCAGCCTATGAGGGGGATCAAACACACAAATGGGCAATTACAATGCAGCATGGAAATGGTCATGATAGGATAGCCACAAGGCTTGAGCAGAAAGGAGGAGAGCTGCTAATCTAGACTGGGTAATTGGAAAAGGCTTTCTGGGGAAGTGGGGTTTATGCGAAGAATGAAAGAATGGCCAGCAATGGGCCAGGTGCGGCTGGACAGAGTGCTGCAAGCACATGAAAGGACATGTGCAAAGGTCTGGAGAACAACCAGCAGGGTGCTGACGGGGTAGCTGAGGTGGCAATGGAGACAAGAGCGCAAACTGCAGCAGGGCAAGAGATTAGATTGGTACTGGTCAGGTCCAAGTGAATTTAGTCCAGCTGAAGAATTCGTATTTTAACCCAGGGTGATGTTATGAAATCTCGAATTTACCTTTCTGGGGTCTGTGACCTTGATCAAATTCCTTTTGCTTTGGTAGTATCAGAACTTTATTAGTTTTGCCTTGAGTATTTCATTTACTTTGGCTTTCCTGCCAATAGTTTTAAAAAGACATAAAGAGGTGACTTGTTTTTTAAAGGCCTGCACATAGTAGGTGCATACAGGAAACTGAGTGATTGATGAGTGCCCAAAACTTTACAGCAAGGGAGGGCGGCACCACAGCCGTATTACTTAGAAACACAAGAGTTGGCTCGGACTCACGCCCACCACCATATGCTGGCGGCTGAGAACACTGCAGAGGCAGCAGTCAGGATGGAAAATTCCCCGCTCCTGAAACCTGCAGCCCAAGGTGGCAGCTGGTGGCCTATTATTCCCCTGAGCGCTGGTGGAATGGAAGAGTTCTGTTTGTGCAATTCCAGGCAGGAGAAGTCTGTTTTCTCTTGATGAAGAGGGATAGTTTATGATTAGAGGGCTATTTCCTTACTTCTTTTTTAAAAATTTCTTTTAAACATTTATGTTTTATTATATTTTTTCAATTGCCATTTATCCCCCCGTATTGCTCCCCCCAAACACAATCACCACACTGCTGTCCATGTCCATGAGTTCTTTTTCCTCTTTGCTTGATCTCTCCACTCCCTAACCACCCTCCCCCCGTAGCTGTCCACCTGATTAAATTATCACAGTGAGTGGGGGGCAGCAAGAACTGCTTGATGAGGTCTGGTTTCCTAGTTCTTCCTTGGAGGGAAATAAAGGGTTGAATAATTTATTCATTGCCTGAACAAATTTCAAGGGTGCTGTCAGAATCAAGACCAGATCAGACTTAAAGAAAGGACAGAGAAACTGGTAGTAGAGGTGGGTGGGCAGGCCAGGGACCTCCCAGTATTAGGGAATACCAGGGACACTGGACATCAGGCAGGTCTGACAGCTCTAAGAGGCAGAATTCCAGGGCTTGGAAAGATTGGCAGAAGCAACGGAGGGACCTCACAAACTTGGAGGGGCAAAGATAAGGGTCCTATGTGGTCTCACTAACATTTCTAGGTATCTGGTACTGAGCTAAAAGGCAACATTAAGGGCAAGGTCAGCCAAAGAGTAGGCATTCCCTAGATACCTATGGAACTAATGAGTGCCTGAAGATTGAGACCTAATTATGAGAACTAGGGTCCAAGGCAAGAACTCGATCACAAAAACTGAGGTATAATAATAGCTAACAATTATATAACACTATATATCTGGCACTCTTCTCAGGTCTTCACACGTATTAATTTATTTCATCCTCACAATAGTCCTGTGAAGTCAGTATTGTTATGATTCCCACTTTATAGATGAAACACAGAGGAGTTAAGTGACTTGCCATTCATCTCAAAGATACTAAGTGGTAGAGGCAGGATTCAGTCTGGCTAAGTGTCCACACACTCAGCCATTAGATGTGACGGCCTCGTTAGAATCGGGACAGTGATGAATTACTAAGCTCTTGCAAAGTTCTTCCAAACAAAGAAAATCACTGGTTCCAAAAGCTGAAGGCTGGATTGAGTCTGAAGAAGAGGCTCAAGGTTCTCAGCTGGTTCACTTTTCAGGAGCACTTTTGCCTGTAAGCGCTATTTGTTGTGAATTATCCTCCAAGCATACCATCTAGTAGCTGTGATTAGCAAATCAAAGCCACCTCCGTCTGCCAACTTTTTGCTTTTTCCTCTGTTCTGTAAGTTTTGGCCCATCAGCCACCAGGATGGGGAGCTGATGTTTTGCTTTGGCTGAGAGAAATATCTGACTGACAATCTCTCAGTTGGTGGCTCTGGCATGAAAGTAGTGCGAGCCATTTTCCAAGTGTTGTGTGTTCAGGACCCAAACCGACATTACAATTCTATAAACTCGTTTCCATGCTCTTTGGTTGTAAATCCATGCCACTTTGTCAACCCTAATAAGCCTTTCAAAACAGAGTTAGGACGTTGCTCTAATCACTGGAGCCTAAGTAAGTGCTAATGAAGAATAAGATCTATATAAGTTGGGTTCAAGGGGCATTTTCCTGCTTCATTTCCAAAGCGAAACCCAAGAATCCTTGCAAATTGGCAGGAATGCAGTGGCTGGCACAAAGTATGCAGCAATTCTAGTCATGACCGTGAATAGTCAGCCTTATTTGGCATAAACAATTCTTCAGGGTGTATTTTCAATTCATTGTTTGGAAAACTTAAGCACATACATGCTGTTAGCTTCAGCAGAATTTTGTGTGTACAATTCTGAGTAACCTTATTAAGATTTTTAGAACACGTACATTCTCCCTTCCTATGAGGACAGAGGGAACAGAGGGTAAGGAAGAGGATCATAAGGAGGTTTGTACAATACACGGTACCTTGAAGAGGCTAATTACAAGTATAATTGCACGCCCCAAGGTTGAGGATAATATGAAATATTTCCCCAGATCTTATACATTAAGGAAAGCAGAAAGTATTTAAGGTAGATTTTAGATGGTTTCGATTTTATTCCATGTGACATTTCCTTGGTATCATTACAGAGGATGGAGTGGACCCAGGAGCCTGCTTTATTCATCCGTCTTTTCAGCTCTGATGCTCTTAAGTGTCTGCTCTGTTTTGCATAGGCTGTGAGGTGCTACAGCCATGAGGAAGACATCGCCTCTGCCCTCAGAGAACCAGTAGTCTAGTGAAGGGGAGAGACTGATAAATGATTCTTGCCAATTAGGATGTGTGCCATGCTGTAGGAGTGGACGAAATGCTGATGAAGCCCAGAGGAATACATAACTCTTTCCTCTGTTTTTGAGATGAAAGACATGACTGTCATTCCTGCCCATGAAGAAAAGAAAATGGTTTTGTTTTTTTTTAAAGATTTTATTTATTTATTTTCAGAGAGAGGAGAAGGGAGAGAGAAAGAGCAATGTATGGTTGCCTCTCACATGGCCCTCACTGGGGACCTGGCCCGCAACCCAGGCATGTGCCCCGACTGGGAATCGAACCGGGACCCTCTGGTTCCCAGCCCGCGCTCAATCCACTGAGCTACACCAGCTGGGCGAAAATGGTTTCTTTTTAATTTTGCTATTTTTAAGTATTTTTTATTGATTATGCTATTATAGTTCCATTTTTCCCCTCCCCTTTATTCTCCTCCACCCTGTACTTCCCTGTCCACCAGCATTCCTGTACCTTAGTTCATGTCCATGGGTCGTACAAATCAGTTCTTTGGCTTCTCCATTTCCCATACTATTCTTAATCTCCCTGTCTATTTTGTAACTAGCATTTACGCTTCATATTCCCTGTACGTTTCCCCTCATTCTCTCCTCTCCCCGTCCCCGCTGATAACCCTCCATGTGATCTCCATTTCTGTGAATGTGTTCCTATTCTAGTTGTTTGCTTAGTTTGTTTTTGTGTTTTTAGTTTCCGTTGTTGACAGTTGTGAGTTTGTTGACATTTTACTATTCGTACTTTTGATCTTCTTTTTCTTAGATGAGTCCTTTTAACATTTCATATAATAAGGGCTTGGTGATGATGAACTCCTTTAGCTTTACCCTATCTGGGAAACACTTTATCTGCCTTTCCACTCTAAATGATAGCTTTGCTGGATACATAGTAAGGGACAGAGCCTTAGATATTCTCCAGGGTGGGGTAATCCTTGTCACTGTGTTGTGGCACTGTCTGTGGGGGAGGGGTCTGAGAAGGAACAATGCTCAGCCTTCAGTCACTTCCTCCACTACCCACAATCAAATTGTGCCCTTCTGGTGCTGATCCCTGGGTGGGTGGGTTTGTGTATGTTCTAGGACCCTGTGGTTCTCTCCAACCAACCCTCCTGTGAGGCTGGGAGCTTCTCCTCCTGCCACAGCCCCCACAGGTTTTTACAGCTTGAGGTTTTGAGGCTTTAGTTTCCTGTGCTGGAACCCTGGGTTGCGTGTTCTCTCTCGCTCCCCCGTTGTTCCTTCTGTTTTATCCACACACAAATGTGGGACTGCCTGATCCACCAGCCACCGCCTTGCCTGGTTCTCCAGCTGCCACCTTGCCGCAAGTCCTCTCCACCCCCGCTGCCCGTCTCTGCCCCTCCTACCGGTCTGAATGAATGTTTCTTCTTTAACTCCTTGGTTGTTGGACTTCCACACAGTTCAAGTTTCTGGCAGTTCTCGTTGTTTTGTTTTTAAATTTGTTGTTGTCCTTGTTTTTGTTGTGGGAGGAGGCAAAGTGTATCTACCTATGCCTCCATCTTGGTTGGAAGTCCGAAAATTGTTTCCTTTTAGATTCTCAGATTTCAGTTTCTACCTTCATCAGCCCCTCCCATGTTTCTTGATGTCTACCATATGACACTATTTTGCTGCGCACTCTTATACTGCAATGAACAATGGGTAGCGTGACAGTTTCTAAAAGTTATCCTTTAGGGAAGACAGCTAATTTGGGGTGGGGGGCAGCGGCTTAAAGAAAGAAATCTATTCTCTCTCAGTTCTGGGGCCAGAAGTCTAAGATCAAGGTGCAGGCAGGGCTGTGCTCCCTCTGAAGGCTCCAGAGGGGGACCTGTTCCAGGCTTCTCTCTCAGCTCTGGTGGCCTCGAGTGTCTCTTGGCTTGTTGGCGGCTTCCTCCTCTGTGTCCCTCTGTCATAATCTCCTCTTCTCATAAGGATGCCAGTCATATGGATAAGGATCTTAACTTGATCATCCACAAAGACCCTATTTACAAGCAAGATCACACTCACAGGTCCTGAGAGTTAGGACTGCAGCATCTCTTGGAGGACTCAGTTCAGCCCCTAACAGTGGGCTCTGCTTATGTGCTGAATTAACCCATTATCTTCATTCTCTTTTGACCTGTAATTCGGCCCTGTTTTGGCTCTGTGTTCCTTGTCCAGTGATCATGCTGAGCTTGTATCTGCTTTATGGGGTTCACCTGCACTCCCTACCCACACCTTCCCTGGCCATCCCCTACCCTGCATAGCTCAGCACATGGGCTATGCTGCCCCTCCCACTTGTCCTAAGTGGCAGGTGCAGGATGGCTTCCCTGCTTGTCCAGGGCTTGGGCTGCCTTGGAACACATCTGCCAATCCAGTTTCTCACTGCTAGGCAGCTCCCCCAAACTGTTACATCCTGGAGGGGGGAAAGGAGATGACCGTGGCAGTGGGCACCTTGCTGTGAGCTCTACTGCAAACAGGAGGAGAGGCTAACAGTGTGAGGAGGCCCTGGGTAATTAAACAAATAATTACAGAGCAACTTCATTTTACTTGGATGTGAATCATAGGGCAAGCAATATAAAGGGATATTAATAAAGACATATAAAAAGAGATATTAAAATATTAAAGCTCCTCTTTGCACAAAATGTAAAACAATGCAAATTATCCTTGCTCCAAATTAAAAAGGATTGTCAAGAATCATAATTTCAAAGCTGGCAACTGAATGCATTTTAAGCTGTTATTGGCTCACAGATGTACCATTTCATAGGTGGCTTGAAAAAAGCAGTCTTAATCCTCTTTAGGATTGAGTTCTGTAAACTTTAAATTATGTAGATATCTTGAGGAACGTAGTCTTATGGAAACCTGTAGCAGTCATAGCAAATAATAAATGGTTTAGAAAGGGGACAAAAGGTTACAAAGGGGCTTTGAGAACTGGACTCAGTCCAGTGTGGTCTGTCAGGGAAGACCTTGAGGAAGTGCTGGTTTCAGCTGCATTAGGAAGGCTGAGCCAGACCTGGCTTGGTGAAGAGAGCAAGGGCTGCGCACAGGATGCGCTTAATATGGTAGGTCAGTTTCATCTTCTCATTCTAACTTTGTAGCCTCTCTAGTTGTTTGCTGCTCAAACCCTAGTATGTTTCGAGGCAAATCCCACCTAAGAATTGTCTTTGTGTGTTTTTGTGGGGAGGGGAACAGAGGGAAAGAGAGGAGGGAAACCAAGTGAAACTGATCTTGGCCAACAGAAATCACAGCACACATAAATCCCAAACTCTGTTTACTTGCCTTAGCTTATTTACAAAAATACAAGTCGGTAAATACTAACTTGTAATTAAAATTAGCTGACTAGTTCCATGTGTTTGGCTGGCTGATGGTGAGACATATGTTGTATTTATTAAACTCCTCTCTGAGGGGAGAAAAAGTCACAAACGCAAGCTCTATTTCCTCATTGCTGGTCAGGCTTTCTGCAGCATGAATTTTTTTGTAAAGTTTATTTTAATTTTAAACTTGGGCCATTCAATTTCTGTGGTATCTGTAGAGTTAAGGATGACAAAATATACCTGGAATCCAGGCTCTCTCCATTTGGGACCTGGATGAAATTCAGGATCCAGGTTGAAACATCAGCAAATTCTTACCAGATGATAGAAGCCAATCAGATGAGAGAATTTGTCCAAGATATCATCGTGAGATCAGAGCTAAATCCTTAATTTAAAGTTTGAGAATTTGAGTGGATCTACTGATAAGGCTAGAAATAAGTGCATTACAGCCATAGATAACACAGCACTTTCTGTGCATCTGGTACTGAGCTCAAAAACCATTTATACACTATTTCATTTTAAAATAACAATGACAAACACTGTGAGCTCTCAGTACATGCCAAGCCTGTTTTAAGGTCAATAAGAATGTTAAGTCATCTAACCCTGCAATAACCTAATAATGAAGATTTGGTTTTATCGGGCAAAATCTGAGCTCAGAGAGGTCAGTAGGTCCTACAGGCTAGTCAGTGAAGGAGCTTAGCTTTGAACCCATGCCATCATTAAAAGAGCTTTATGAGGTTTGATTATCCATGCTTTACAAATGAGGAAAATGAGGCACAGAGAGGTACAGCAATTATCCTGAAGCCCTACAGTAAGTCTCAGGTACAAGACGTCAAGTTGGATCTGACTTCCAAGTCCTGGATGCTTCCGACTATACGCAGTGCATGTTGCCTTTCAGCAGAGTGCTGACCACTGGCCACACTTTCTTCGGGCAAGGGAGACTTGGGTTATAGTTTCTCTCACCTCAGAAATGCTCTTTCAACTCCCACATTGTTCTGATACTTGGTGTTCAGATCCATTAACTCCAGCAAGACCTTGCTTTCTCCCACTTTCCTGTTTTGGCTTATTTTTCTGGCTTTAAGCCAACTCACTAAAAGCTAGCCCTCTTTCATTTTTTTTTTTTGTTCTGATGAGCTTGCCTTTAGCATACAGATCAAAGTTTAAGAGGGAGGCAGAATTAGACCAGGAGCTGGGTAGCCACTCAGGTCTGCAGGCCAGAAATGCTCACCTAAAAATGTAGTCAGTGGACCAAAGATGGAACCAGAAAGTTGAAAGGCAAAGCTACATGAATCCATCCATGTCTGCTGCAGTAGGGACAGCGGACAGATGTACAGCTCTCTTCAAAGGTTGCTTAGGGACCTAACAAACCTGAGAAGTCTGCGCCCTGGACCTCCATGTGGGTGGGCGGATAAAGGAACAGTATTCCTGTTCTTCCCTTTGGTATTCCCAGAGTGTGTGCAACAAAGCAAACACAATTTGCATTCAATGACTGAAAGCCACTCACATCTGTAAACACTAACGGTCCCAGCCAGTGAAACCCTACAGAAAGCCTCTTAGCTCATTTTGAGGAGCCAGATGTGAAGAGAAAGACTTCTGCTTTCTATTGTTCCTTCCACATGGGCTGCAAGACCCCATGAAGCTCCATGTGTGGGGAAAAGGGCACATTTTCCTCTGAAATTGAACCAAGCTTATTATGTTAGAGAGAGTTTAATTAAACTCTTGCTGGCAGTTGTGGAAAAGTGTGGGTTCTGCCCAAGCCGTCTTCAGGGGGTCCCTGCCGGTAATGCACACTTTCCCTTCCAGCGGAAGGTCATCAGGATCACATGAATATGCACAGACTCTGAAAGGTTCCAGGATGGTCTGGGGCATTTGATGTGTAACTTTCAATTTAATCAATCAGCTCGGTGATAGAGTAAAGAGATTACAACTAACCGACTCCCTAATCACTGGCAACGAGCTTTACTGCAGGGTCCCCCCATACTAATCCTTTTTACTAAATGCAAGGCAGGGCTGCCTGTCCTGTGATTTCTTTTACCCGTTGTCCTTTTATATGTTTGTTCTTTCACTGTGAATTTAACGGAGGCTAGGAAAAAGCCAAGTGTATTTCTCTGTGCTTCTCATGCTTCTTGTCTAGCCCCAAACAGCAGAGCTCTTGCACACTGGGAGAAATGCGTGCCAGGGCTGCAGTGCCTGGCACAGACCTTTGCAGAAACTCCACTTGTAATTATAAATAGTTGGCCTCTCTTGGCATAAACAATTCTTGAGGGTATATTCTTCAACTCATTGTTTGAAAAACTTAAGTACAAAATGCCATTAGCTTTAGCAGAGTTTTAGTTGTGTGCAAATTCCTGGGTAACCATATTTAATGCTGTTGTTTAATGGACTTCGTATATTCCCTCTCCTATGATTTCATAAGGCTTTTTGGAGTTTAGAATATTTTCATGCAAAGGGAAAATTAAGTCTTCATTATTAAAGCATGCATTTCTTGGGATCACAACGTAAGAAATGGCAAACAGGTTTGATGGAAATGTTAAAGGAAAAATGCATGGGTTGGTCTCATACTTGAATGTTAATCACATCCATTTTGCCAGGAAAACTGGTAGCGTTCGAATGTTTAATAACTGATCCATGATGTGCCAATGATGCCACTTTTTTTTTTCCTTCTCAAATCAGTTCAAGACAAGTGGCTATATTTAAGCTACATGAATGAGATGCAGAGACCATGTCCTATTTAAACTGCCAACCAGCGAGAGTCAATGGCAGGTTATCAATACATTAACTTATGCCTATCGGTGATGATGGAACTTTACCTTGATAGATTTAAGGAAAGCATTACTTTATACAACACTGAACAGTCAATCTAACAGAGGCATGTCTCATTTAAGAAAGGATATGCTCAAGAAATAGAGTTTGTGGACTTCCAGGAGAAAGGCAGAGTGAGAGGCTGTGAACCTTCAAATTTCAAGGCCCATTTGAATGCCAGATAAATGAGTCTGAAGCAAGGGTTTCAGAAGTAGCAGTCTAATCATCACAAGGAACTCCGGGAAAAATTAACGTGGATGAAAAAAGGAGTTTTATGGAAAGTAGCTTCACAGGGTGATCTGATCATAAATTGCTAACTGGGCAGGTCATGGTGGGTAGTCAGGACCCAGGAATGTAACTTCGTTAGTAAGTGGTTTATCTTTAAGCAAATCCTGTCCATGGTTTCAGTGCATCTAGATAAACGCACCTTTGAATCAGCTGTAACCACCCTCAACACAGCACGTAATCTTGTGAACTGTCCTGTGAGCCAATCCCCGCCTTGATTTCTCCCACCTCCACGTAATCTTCCTTCTTTTCACCCCTGAATTTCAAATGCATAAAAGAAGCTGCAAAACTGTGATTCTATCGAATATTTGAGATTATACTCTCTGGCATATGTTATCAGTTTGATTCAGATAAACTGTTATAAAAATTCTCTACAGGTTTGGAAGTTTCTGATGTTAACAAGAGTAAAAGAGATCAAATTGATGGGGGACTCAAATGTTGGAAAATTTTAGTTTTAGGTAATAGGTAATAAGCTCAGTAATCAATGTATGTAAAAAGCTATTGTTTCAGGAATGGAAGGTATGACGCACCCTGACTCCAGGAGACAGTAAGGAGTCCCACCTTTGTGCCTGAGGAGGACTGCAAGCAATCAGGATGGGATCTGAGCCACACAGATAAAGACCAGCACCCAGGAAATAGATGACAGAATGCTGCAGCTTTTTACTGGATTAAAAACCCTTTCCAAACCTGAATTCCAAACTGTTTACCGATACTTTTCTTCTCCTTATAAAAAGTATAGGTTTAAAATGGAATTTAAGATGGTCTGTTGGGGTACAAACCTGCCATCTGAATAAAGCACCCATAAAGATTCAATCCCTGTCTCTGCTTCTTGGTTCTGGTGGTGACAGGCAGCAGGAATGCTGGCTTTTCCCATTTCCTGTTAACCTACTTAAGGTCGCACAGCTAGCAAGAGATAGAAGCCATGGTGCAAATCCCATTGGTTTTCCTTATAACTGTAAAGTATTAACTGACACTCCCAGACAGGCTGAGACAAGGATGGTCCTAAGATTGCACGTGATTAGATGCCAAAATAGAATACCAGTTAGTTCAGAAAATAAACAGGCATGTTAGCTGGGGTAGTCAGAAATGTTTTATGGAAAATAAAATTAAAAAATAAAAATGTTAAAAAGGTAAAGAAAAAGCACGCGTAATGTCAGACATGGTTGAATTTAAGGCAGATGTCATTAAAGGGAGCTAATTATATTAATAATGTAATGATAAAAGTCTGAGTTAATGAGAGCATAATGATAATAAATCTATAGGGCCCAAAGAACATAGTGACAAATAGAAAGCGATCACTGTTAAAAATCAATGAGAAATAAGTACATGATCTTAGAACAAGGTGTTAATAACCCATTATAGAAAAACCAAGAAGAAAGTGGTAAAGGTATAGAGAGCCTGAAAAACATGGTTAAACAGTAAGACTGGATATTGCCCAGAATTAAATGGATTGCATTTAATTCTTGCAATCAACAAGAATTAAAGACAAGAATTAGAAAAAAAAAAACCCTGAAAATTTGCTGTGGGTACCCGATGAGACAGTGAATTAGCAAATGCTCCTCACTCCTCTAAATTTAATCCCAGAAAACTTCAGAAACAAAGGGAACCACGGACCCATGGAGCTAACGGAGGCATTAAAATAACGGGAGGTCAAAGGCTGTCCAGTCCTGGCTGGGTAGCTCAGTTTGTTGGGGCATTGTCTCTTGCACCAAAAGGTTGGGGGTTCAATTCTTAGTCAGAGAACATTCCAAGGTTGCAGGTTCGATCCCTGGTCAGGGAACATAAGGGAGGCAACTAACCCATGTTTCTCTCTCACATCTATGCTTCTTTCTTTCTCCCTTCCTCTCTCTCTAAAATCAATAAACATATACTTGGGTGAGGATTTAAAAAAAGTAAGAAAATAAAAGGCTGTTTTGACTGGAGGGGTGGGATGGGATGGAAGGCACCTGACCCTGGAGTAAGAGGGTGGGTGGAGTCCTCCTCTTCCCTCTGACACGGTGGTGGGAGGATGGGTTTGGGAGGACTACTGTTCTCCTGTGTCCCATCTCTGCATCTCCAAGGGAGAGACATTGCCTGTCCTGCAACTCAGATGTCTGCAGCAGCAGGCCAGCCCTGTTTCTGTCTCAGCAGAGCAATCTCAGGGCATTACTCCTCAAGGGAAGAGGAGGTGAAGGGAGCCCAGGCACCCCTGGGTGTACCCTTCTCCATCCCTTCCCTCTCCAAACTCATAGGGCTAGGGGGTAGAACCTAAGGAGATCACCTTTTAGTATTCCTGTTCCGTTCTAAGAGTGTTGAGATGAATTCCTGACTGGAGAAGGTACCCAGTAAAATTAGAGCAAATAGGGGAGTTGATAGAGTGATGCGATGCTTGGCTTCTCCTCCGTGGTCTCTTTCTCTTCCTGTCCCTCACCTACATTAGCAGAAACACCACTTAGGATTTGGTCCTTTCCCATCACACACGAGCAGGCCTACAGTTATATCACCAGAGAAACACAAGGCCACCTGCCACAATAACTGGATACCAAGGGGTACAACTAATAAAACAGAAGGCAAGCCAAACATGAAGCAGCTTTCTTTCAACAGATGGACCAAAGATTTAACATGAGCACACACATCTCCTCAAAGACATAGGAAGGATGTTAGTGATATCAAGGAAGAACAGGAAGTAAAGAAAAAGAACCAAATATAAATTGTATATTAAATAAATAGCTATGATGGCTGTGGTATTCCTGCCAAAGATTTACAACCTGAATCTACTCAAGAGGGAACATCAGATAATTCCAAATTGAGAGACAGTCTGCAAAATAACTATCTGGGGCCCTTCAACATGTCACTATTGTGAAAGTCAAGAAAGACAAAGGAACTGCTCCACATTAAAGGAGGCTAAAGAGATATGACAAGAAATGTAGTGTGTGATATTAGATTGGATCTTGGGCTGCAATTTTTATTTTTAACTTGCTGTAGAGCTGTGCTGTGTAATATGGTAGCCATGAGCCACGTGTGGCTACTGAGTAAATGAAATGTGGCTACTCGGAATTAAGATGTGCTTTAATTGTAAAATCTACCCTGGGTTTTAGCATAAAGAAACAATGTAAAGTATCCCAATAAATTTTCATATTAATTACATGTAGAAATGATACCGTTTTGGATATATTGGCTTAAATAAAATAAATTATTAAAATTAATTTCACTTATTTTTTAAAAACCTTCATCCAAGTATATATTTATTGATTTGAGAAAGAGAGAGAGAGAAACATCGATGTGAGAGAGAAACATTAATTGGTTGCCTTCTCTGTATGTGCCCTGACTGGGGACCGAATCTGCAATCTAGGTATGTGTCCTGACCGGAAATTGAACCTACGACCCTTGGGTGCACGGGGCAACACTCCAACCAACTAAGCCACCCAGCCAGGGCTCACTTAATTTTTCCCCCCTTTTTTCATGTGGCTATTAGAATGTTTAAAATTACCTATGAGGTCTGTCCAGAAGGTATCCAGCAATGTAATATGAAAAACAGAGACATTTATTGGAGAAGATACAAAATACAAGAATATTGTGCATAAGACAATGACATCTCAGTCCCTTCAAAGTAGGCACTTTGGGACCTCACACAATTTTCCCAAAAGCCATCAGCTGCCCCGTCATATTTTCCTGAATCTCATCGATGGTACGAAATCTCTTCCCTTTCAAAGGTGGTTTTAGCTTTGGGAAAAGCCAGAAGTCACAGGGCACCACATCTGGGCTGTCGGGAGGGTGAGTCACCTGGGTGAGTTGATGTTTCACGAAAGAACTCTGCACCAGATGAGACGTGATGCATGAGCGGGCACTGTCATTATGAAGCTGCCAATCACCAGTTGCCCATAGCTGCAGCCTTCTGAATTGTCTGAATAGTTTCCACAAGGAATTTTCAAGCTTAACGCAAAACTGGACGCAGATTTGTTGCTCTACTCACTCAGTCATTTTGAATGTGATGGCCACACAGTACATATGCTCACTCAATGGCATTTACTGCCCTCATTGACTATACAGTAGAGTTGCATTCCTGTCCACTCTCCTTGGCTGCCAGTTTACATTGATGTTGTCCAAACTGTTCTCATTATATTAACAATGGCTGGACTTTTTCCAGACAGACCTTGTACGTGGCTCATATTTACATCTTGAATTATACTGAGAGCGTGTAGTACTGCTATAGAGAACATTGGAGGTATAACTAATGTCACTTGAACAAGGTATGTAGATTAAATAATAGCATTTTATCAGTATTAATGATATACATGGTGATTTGTAAGAGAATATCCCTGTTTCTAGAAAATACATGACTGAAGTATTTAAGGGTAAAAGACCAGGCATGATGCCTGCTACTCATTCTCTAAAGTTCAGAAAAAGTTAGGGCTGACTAAAGAAGAGAAAAGGAAAGTATCCATAATAACCCAGAAATAAAATTCTAGAAAATAATCACTATAAATTGTGAGTTTGAGTAGAGAGATGATAGAGACCAAGGAATCCGAAAGCACCCTAGCATTCTTGTTTTGCTCAGGGAAGACATAAACCTTAAAATGTTTATGAAATCAATAGAGATAAACATGAGCAGGTATCTTAAAGGCAACCTCCCACAAAACATTTATAAAAAGTAAAAGAGAAAGAGAAAATAAAACAAAAAAATTTTAAAGAAAAATATACCAACAACAACAAAAATAAAGGCGACCACCTGTCAGAACAACAACAACAAAAATGAATCAAATAACATTTAAACCAGTAGGAAAAAAGAACTTAATTTAGATAAAGGAAAGAAAAGAAATCAGTAAAAAAAGAAAGACAAAGAAGTTACAATAGGAAAATGTAAAATAAAATGGCAGAAAAAAATTGTAACATGGCAGTAATCACAATATATGTGGGGTAAATGAAATGAAACAAAACCCAGGTAAAGCCATAAGGGCCTTGCATGGACCAATGATGCTTGTGAGGAAGGAAGTAACGTGCTCCTCAGCACCTGAAGAGGAATAAGAAAAAAAGGCTTTCTAAAGTAAACATAAATGAGGTTATTAAAAAAAAAAAAAACACTGTTAAAACAAAAAAATTGGAAGTTATATACTACTCTCCCACCAAAACAAAATAAACACAATTAAGAACAAAAATATAAACCCAAATCCCTGACTACTTGGAAATTTAAAAATACTCTGCTAGTTAACAAGTATGTCAAGAAGATAAAGTACAAAAGTACTCTGTTGAAAAAAAAACATGAAAATGAGAACTACATATTAAAATCTCAAGAGGGGCTCAGAGCTCTATTAAAGAAGAAAATTCACTGCCTGAAATTGCATTTATTACTAATATTTTAAATAGCCCAAAATGGAAAAATCAGCATATTAAGGAAACAATATTAACTAAACAAGATAAAAATTTAGCAAAGGAACAAGTGGGTAATCCAAAAGAAATGAGAGAATAGTACATGCAAAAGCAGATATATGTAAATTGGAAAAAGGAAAACACTAGCACAATAGCATTATTTACTAAGCTAACAAGACTTATAAAGTCAACACAGGTAGGTTTGGTCAGGAAATAAAGGAGAATTATCTTTTTGCACTCTATAGTGGTTTGCTATGCACTATGAAAATCTGAATAAAGTAGATAATTTTTTAAGGAAAGGAATAAAATTCTAAAATTAACACAAAAGATAGAGTCCGAGCACACCATTAAGTGATGAAGAAATGGAAGAGAACTTGGAGTTGAGGATGGAGAAGTTCTCAGAGTTTGTGGTTAACTCTTTCGAAGTATCAATGACTAACAGAGATGAGTAGTTAGCAACTAACCAATTTTCTCCTGAAAGTTAGTATCTCGAGACTAAAGTCTGGTGAAGAGCAGATTTAAAAATCAGAAAGTACAGACCTATTTCACTCTTGCATGTAGTTGTGAATGATTTAAAGACAACACTGATCGATTACTCTTTTAAAGGTGAGGCGTGGCCAAAGGGCTCCAGGGTCAGATGGACCTGGATTCAAAGCCCAACTGCCCACACTGACTCTGACTGCACCGCCTGCTAGCCCGCCTGGGACTCAGTGTCCTCTTCTGTAAATAGGAGACACAATACTCAACCTATGGGGCTAACGCAAGGGTTATTGAGAAAATGTATGGCATATTAATATAATGCCTTGCAAATAGTATATAATAGTGGAAGAAGAATAATTATGCATGTGCACCAAAGGGAAAAACACACCATCATCAAGTTAGATTTGTCACAGAATGCAAGAATAAATAGTCTAGCAGATTGAAAACTATTAATTATAATATTCTATAAAAAGAGATTAAGTCATAACAATTACATGTTCATATCCAAGGTGCTAAAATAGCATTTAAAAATTAAAAGTAGGCATTTATATAAATATATACTGAAAGTTAAAAGTCAACCTTGTACTTGAGATTAAAGGCATTTAAATGCATATGGGAGTCAAACAAAGCTACCCATTTTCACTGTTATTGTTTTATTGTAGTGGTGGTTCCTGTCGGTGAACAAGGAGACCATAGAAATCATAAATTAGTAATCAGAAAAAAAGGACAAAAGTGATTATATATGTAGTCCAAGGAATTGTGACTAAAACTGTTAGCAATAGAAACATATAGATGTAATAAAAGTGAATAAAATATCAATAGCATTCTAGTATACCAAGTATAACCTGGCAGAAAACATGATGAAAAATGGAAATCATATTCATAATAACAAAAATATAAAATAATTCTAGGAATTTATGAAGAATATACAAGAAAGCTTTCATGGGGGAAAGGAAATCATTTAGGAAAAATTAAAATTTGTTCTTCTGAGTGTTTACAGAAATCACACATATGTTTACACCAGGAAACACGAGCTGTGCAAAGGTGCTCCCCATTATTAAAGGGTGTGCTCTTGGCTAAAATGACAGAAACTACCTAGCACACAAGCACCGACATATCTACTTATAACATTGCTGCTTTGAATACGCTTTGGGTGGAATGAGAGCCTAGAAGCCTTAGGAATGGGAATTGAATTGGTGTCTGAGTTTTCCCACAGGCCCAGAAAGACAGTCCCATTTGGCTGTCTCTAGGTCCTGGGAGCAGTAGGACGGAAGCAGCACTGGAGAGGTGGGGGATTCTAAGTCAAAGGTAGTGGTGGTGTAGTGGGGATATAGGCAAAATCCCACAGTGATAACTGATTTTATTGTGTTTGTAAATTTAGCTCTTTTTTTTTAAAAAAAAAATCAAGGGCATACATGTACAGAGTAAGAATCAAGTTCTGAAAATGCGGCCATAGTAGTCAGGGTCGCAGAGAAAACTCATGATGTGATCAGTGAGGCAAGAGAGGAGAATCTGATGAAGGAACAATTTATGGGGGTATGGCAGGGTTAAATGGAAGCAGGAAGGCAGGGTCCTTGGAGGGGAAAACTTTCAATGAAAAAGTGATCCAGAAAAAAAGTTTCCCTGTCTCTGCCTGGACTTTGGCCTGAACAAAAATTGTCTCCCTTGAGAATTTATAACCACGGATTTGGAGTTTGACATTGCACCACTGCTTTTGTTGCTTTGTATTGTTTGAAAGAGTTATGATGCCACTTGGTTCCTGATCCTTCGTTTGTTACCTGTTTCTCTGGATGTTTTTAGGTTGTCCATATACTCATCATTCTAAAATTTCAAGATAATACACCTATTTCATTCATTGTGCTGAGCATTTGACTTTCTTTCGGTTCCTGAGACTATCTCACGTTTGTATGATGAATGGGCTTGGTTCTTAGGCACTGCCCTCTATGCAGGTTTTAGGATCCATTTTTCTGTGCTCTGCTGAGAGAGTTGCATCTTGTCGCTCTATTTTTCATCTCCCCAGATTTTGGTGATATCTCTTGTTTTGTGTAGCCTTCTTTCCCCTTCTCTTTGTGGGTTTATGTCTTTTTTTATTTATCTAGTGTTTTCTTTATGAGAATTGAGGAAAGATCGGAGATTAATGTGTGTGTTCAACCTGCCATGTTTAAGTGGAAGACCAGGTTACTGACTTTCCTTCTCTACTCCATAAACAGTGAGTGTTGCCATAAGACTTCCCAGGAAGGTGGAAGGAAGGGAGGAGGAAAAGAGGGACGAAGCTGTTTAATCCTTTTTCTTTTGCCCTTTCTATCACTGAACCGGTACATCACAACACAGGTGTTTGGTACCAAATTCTATTTCCTAGTGACGTGCTTTATTTGTGACTCAGTCTGGGGGTGGCACAACTGGGAGACTCTGATGGACACAATTACTCAGCTTGGGAAAGAATTTCCCAGTGATGACAGAAAGGAGTGGGATTATTGTTTGTTGAATGTTTAATTTTGTTTCTGAGGTTAGATCAAGAGAAGAGTCCTATGGTCACTATGTGGCTCATCACTGTCCTATGGAAACTCATGAATAGTCATTCATGAATGAGAAGAAACTGAGCACGCTAAATATTGTAAAGCTAATAATTCTTTCCAGGAATCTGGGGATTTAGCACAATCCCACTTAAACTTCTGACAGAATCTTTATAGAACTTGATAAAATGATTTCACAATCATTTATAAAAATAGACAGACAATACCACTGAGGAATATTTTAAGAAGGAAGAATACCTTCATTTCCAAGCCAGAAACCTGGCTTGTCAGGTTTGATGCTTCTCTCGCTCACTCTTTCACATTCAATCCATGTTAGAATCTACCTCTAAAAGATCTCAAATCCATCCCTTGTCCCAATCACCACATCACCTGCCTTAGTCCAAGCTACCACCACCACTGCAATATCTTCCCAACCCATCTTTTACCAACTCCATCCAATGTGCTTTCCACTCAGAAGCCATATAAGGTCCTATTTCTCTCCTGCCCTCACCTCTTTATGGCTTTTCATTGCTCATCTCCCTCTGCTTTCTCTCTTGTTCATTTTGTAAGTGCCGTTCGTTCATTCATTCATTCATTCAACACTACTTATTGAGAGGCTTTCAATGGGTCAGACAATAAGCTAGGCTCTGGGGAAATAATGAGCAAAGTCAGATTTGATTCCTGCTAACAACCTAGTGGGTTTAAAGGCAAAGGACAATAAACATGAAAAAAAGGGTTCAAATGTGTTAGTAATTGAGCCAATCCCAATTTAAAATAATAGGATTAACTTTTTGCCCTGGCTGTTGTAACTCAGCGGATTGAGTGCTGGCCTGCGAACCAAAGGGTTGCTGGTTCGATTCCTAGTCAGGGAACATGCCTGGGACAATATCCCCAGTAGGGGGTGTGCCAGAGGCAACCACACATTAATGTTTCTCTGCCTCTCTTTCTCCCTCCCTTTCCCTTTGTCTAAAAATAAAATAAATAAAATCTTTTAAAAAATGGAAACCTAGAAAAATAAAACATTAAAAAAAAATAAAATAATGAGATTCACTTTTTATTATCATTACTTGGCAAAATCCAAACAAACAAGGTTTAACTGAACACTGAGGAGGCTAGGAGAAACAGATATATTTATTCATTCCTGGTAACATGGTGAATTGATAGAAATGTTTTATAGAAGAATGTGACAAAAAAAATCTCAAGAGCTGTAAAAGTCCATATCCTTTGATCCAGTAGTCTTGGGAAATTATTTCAAAGAAATAATTCAAAGGAAGTAGAAAGGGGGGAGGAAGACTTTACGTACAAAGTTTTGGTATTGCAGTGCTTCTTATGTTAACAAAAGACCTGACATCACTTAAATGTTCAATAAAAGAACAGTTAGGAAAGCAGCTAAGGGCAAGCTGATGTAATAAATTGTGACCATGGAAACAAAATCCAATGCAAAAAAAAAAACAGGACACAATGTGTTCCAATGTGATATAGAAACTCTACGTACAGATGAATATACAAAGAAATAAAGTAGTTGCCAAGTGTCAGAATGGTGGTCTTCATGTGATCAGATTTAATAATTAATAATTTTTAAATTAAATGACATAATTAAATCAAATGGCTGAATTTTATTGTAAAATTAACTTTGATTTTATAGAGTATATTTCCCAGTGGCCATGTTTATATTTGAGGCAAAGTCTTCTCAAATGCAAAAAATAATTGGCTCCTGGAAAAAATGTTCTTTTGTCAATATGTGTTTGTTGAACAGTGTTAAACCTATATCAAAAATGAAGGGTATTATGCATTTTACATTGTCAAGGGAGATTATAGAGTCTCTCCGGGGTGGAAGCATTTGTCAAAAACCCAGGAGCTATGATCAGAACAAGAGAGTAAAAAAACTCAGCATGTGTTAGGCAACTCCCAATTGCTGGCAAAGACGGGACATGTCTTCAATCCCTGGGACATCCCTGTGCCGTAACACTGCGCAATCACTGTGTTCCTATAAAGAACATGTGCTTCTGGACAGCTGCGGGGCACTACAGACTCAGAATACTGAGGACAGACAGACACTGATGGGGTACGGAGGGGGAAGGGCTTGCACCTCTAGTATCCCAGGGTTCTGGAACTCTTCAGGCTCTGAGAATCTAGACCTTCTCTCTCTCATTTCTAAGTTAGGATCTCTGCAGAGTAGGTCTTTGTACTGTGGGGCAAAGCTGTTCAGTTGGTCAGAAAGTCATCCCAATACGCCAAGGTTGCAGGTTCAATCTCCGGTCAGGGCACACACAAGCAGCATCCAACGAATGCACAAATAAGTGGAACAACAAATCAATGTTTCTCTCTTTTTCTCTCCCTGCCCCCTTCCTCTCTCTAAAATAAAAAAATTAAAAAAAAAATTAAAGATGCTTTGTGTATAAGACATTTAATTTTACTGTAGAGGAGAGAAGACTGCCTCATAACAGCCCCAGAGGAAGGCAAAAATGAATCAAGAGATCTGAGCTTTGATTTTGGTTCTGACATTCTCTGGCTATGAGATCTAAGCCCTTAACTTCTTTGCGCTTTAGGTTTTTTCCACTTATAAAATTTGGAGGTAAAACTTGCATGATCCAGCCTTAAAATGAATTTCTAAAAAATTACTCAGTTGGGAGTGTTTTGAAAGGATTTCACTATTTCCAGATGGCCAGCAGGGATGCGTGGCATTACAATAGAGAGGGGATGTCAGAAGTTGTTTCGGCCACCTTCCTTAGCTCACCGCACCCAGCCCCTCCAGGAGGAAGGAGTGTATTGGACACAGAGAGGGCTCTGCTCTCCAGGAGAGGGAACTCCAAAGTCAGCATTTGGAATAAGCCATTTGTGTAATGGTTGAGAGGAGCCATGGGCAGATGTGGCCCGCCACAAGAGATGGCCGAAAGCATAAGAGTGGTGCCCAGTCCTCCACGTACAGTCCAATATGAATTCTCAAGGTATCCAAAGAGAATGGAAGGACAGACACCCTATGTAGCTATCTTACTGCAGGGTTTCTCAAAGTGTCGTTTACTTTGAGGGAGTACTATAGAGACCCCGTCAGGACTCTGGGGCCTTTTTAAGGGCACTCTGAGGTGACTACTATTCTCATAATAATACTAAGACATTGTTTGCCTTTTGCAATGTGTTCACGTGAACACTGATGGTGTGAAAAGAAGGTGAGTGTAACTATGGGAACGTAGTGCAGATCCAGGCAGTGGCCTTAAGTGTGTCAGCAGTCAATGTATTCTTTACTGCCAGAAACTACCACCAAACAAACCACCAAAAAACAACCACCAAAAATGTCGGTTTCACTTAAGAATGTCATTGATGAAACCATAAAATTACTAACTTTATTAAATCTCTGTACCTTTGAGTATACATCTTTTCATTATACTGTGTGACTAACTGGGGACTATGTACAAAGCACTACACACTGAAATACGTGATTGCCTCGAATAAAAGCCCTGGTGTGATTGTTTGAGGTGCAAGCTGGGCTGGAAACTATGGTTCCTCAGACTTGAAAATCGGGCAAACGTCTCAAAAACGAAGCAAGCCTGTCACTTCAAGGAACACAACTGACAGCATTCGCTGCCAACGATAAAACTCAAGCTTTCTGGCAAAACTTAGCATTTTCGAAAACCCCTATCTGTCCCTATGAATTTTATAGCTTTCCAATATTTAAACCCTTTTCTGAAGCGACAGGAAATGATGCTAATGAATGTGATTTTTTATATTGTATAATGAGATGTCTCAACATTTGAATCATCTGCATAAGTCAGTAAACCAGTATTTTCCAAATGACCAATAAATGATGTTACAAAATCACTCAGTTGTAAAAGATCCAGTCAAAGGAAAGCAATGCATTTTAATGTAACAAAATACAAGTTCATTAGCATGGTTTAATATTCTATGTTGCAATTATCCTTTAAGAAAGTAGAGTAGTCCCCCCTTATCTGAGGTTTTGCTTTCCACTGTTTTAGTTCCTAAGGTCAGTCATGGTCTGAAAATGTCAAATGAAAAATCCCAGAAATAAACAATTCATAAATTTTAAAGTCACATACCATCCTGAGTCGTGTGATGACATGCCCCACTGTCTTGCCCTGGAAGTGAATCATCCCTTTGTCTGGTGCATTACCGGCCTGTTGGTCACTGAGTAGATAGCTGTCTCCGTTACCAGGTGGACGTCACAGCATCCCAAGGCTTGTGTTCAGGTAGCCCTTATTATCTTAACAATGGCCACAAACCACAAGAGTAGTGACGCTGGCAACTCGCATATGCCAAACAGAAAGTATAAAGTGCTTCCTTTAAGTGAAAAGGTGAAAGTTTTCAACTTCATAAGGAAACAACAAAAAAACACAATCATCTGCTGAGGTTGCAAAGATCTACTCTAAGAATGAATCTCTGTCAATGAAACTGTGAAGAAGAAAGACATTCATGCTAGTTTTGCTGTCCCACTTCAGATTACAAAGCTATGTCCACAGTGTGTGAGAAGTGCTGAGTTAAGCTGGACAAGGCGTAAAACTTTACCGTAGGTATGTATCTATAGGAAAAACAGTGTATATAAGGTTCAGTATCATCTGCAGTTTCAGGCATCCACTGGGTGTCTTAGAACGGATCCCCAGCACACAAGGGAGGACCGCGGTGCCATTTGTAGAGTTTCGGTGTAGTATCAAAGAAGGTCATCTGTACTTACCTGAAAAGGTTGTTAAAATATCCTCTCCTTTTCCAATTACACATCTGTGTGAGATAGAATTTTCTTCATATATACTTCAACCAAAAAAACCCCCAAAAACCATGACAGGTTGAATGCAGAGGCAAATATGAGAATTCATGTGTCTTCTGTTAAGCCAGATATTAAAGAGATTTGGAAAACTGTAAAATAGTGATACTCTTTACACTAAAATTCCTTTTTTTGGACAACAGTCATTTTCATAAAATATGTTAACATGTAATAAGTTTATTATTGCTAATTCATTGCATGTGCTTTTTAAAATTAGGTAATATTTTTAAATTTATGTTTTAATTTTTGATATGGTGAATATTGAGATAGATATACAACCCACATAAACCAACATATGCTGGAGTTCTCAATAAATTTTAGGTGTGTAAAAGGGTCCTTGCAATGAAAAAGCTTGAGAATTGCTGCTCCAAGATCCTTGCAGAGGAAGCATTGGTTTGGATGAGTAACTAACACAGAGAGGCCAACTCCACATTTATTAGTTTTAGGGAGACAATACGGCTTAATTGGACTTAAGGGCAAGTTTTAGTTATCAAGACAAAATCATCCTCGGGGAGGCAAGAGGAAAGTCTTCTATGACCTAAGATGGTAAAAATAACTTTAGAGAATATCACATTTTGAAAGTCCCGACTAACCTTCTCTGTGCCCTTCCAACTGGCTTCTGTCCCCTGAGTGTACAAAGCTGCCCCTTTTCCCCAAGGAGGGTCCGGCCCCCACCCTCCCGTTCAGGATTGGCCACTGTGACCAGATGTGCACTAGAAATCTGCCTCCCAGTTCAAAGCCAGCGCCACTCTGAGTCCAACAATCAGGACACAGCACTTGGGAAGGCACCAAGCACTTCTAGGCACTAAGAATAAAAAATGAGTGTGTCGTGGCTTTTGTCCTGGGGACTTCCTTTCTTTGATGGGGAAGGTCTCCTGAAGAAATAGTTACAGCATGATGTGATAAATGCTCTTCTGTACATAGTGACCAAATTTTTCCAACCCAAAACTGATGCACTCTGACAGCTGACAATGGAACCACCCCGAGGGATCTGGGACACAAGTCTGCTATATTTGTCAAGAGACTCCCAACAACTCCACAGAAATTCTGTGCAGATTTGTTCTTGATTTATCCCAAAGACCCAGAAACAATGGTCTGGACCTTTTTAAATTTATTTTTTCATTCTGGGAAATAATGGTGTCAGAGGAGAAAAGATCAAGAAGCTCATTAGAATTAGAAAAGATGAGTAATGGGCCCCTAACATTTTATTTCCTCTGGGCTGGTGGATGGGAAGCGCTGGAGGGAATTTTTTCCTTCATATTTGTTCCAAGTGGTTTCCACCCCCAGGCAAAGAGCCCAAGTTTGTTCAAGCAGGTCTCCCACACCAGCTGAAGCAGATCAAGCTGAATCCCAGGGTCAGAAGAAGGAACTATTAAGAGGTTTCTAAGATCCCAAGCCTTAATTACATGTGGGTAAAATTAAACAATAGGGCTCTTGACCTGCCAAGAAATGTTGGAGTGCCCTCTGGGTGGGCTGTTTCGGGACCTCGGAGGTTCTGGTCTGAACTGGTATTCTTAAGTTCCAACCACGTATCCTCTGCTCCCCCTGCTTTTGGGGCTGACTCAAATCCCTCTTTTTAATCTCTTCCCCCAGTCCCCCTGTTCTTTCCCAGCTGTGGCAACTCCAAAGTGAAACGAACAAGAATAAATCAATGAACAGAAAAGCGTGCTCAGTGCCACACACGGACAGCATGCCACCCACAGTTAGAGAGAACGAGCGACACTGGGTCTTAAAGGCAATCAGTCCAAAGGACAGGCGGGGCCAGGGGCCCGCCCCCCCCTTCGGAGGCTGGGATCCACCACTTACATTTGACTGTGGGCAAATCATGATGTTCCTCTGATCTCCAGTGAGCTCGAGTACAAAAGCAGGTTATTTTTTGAGAATTAAATGACATAATGTATAAATGGCACCCAGTAAGTCCACTATTCATTGTCAAATTTTCACATCTTTTTGTGTGATCATTTGATTTGTGTCTGTCTCCTCACTAATCTGAGTTTTATGAGAACATCAGCTGTGTCCTTTTTTGTTCATTATATCTCTAGAGTTTTGCACAGTGCCTGGCACATGCTAGGAATTTATTGAGATGATCGTATGAGAAAAGTGAGTTGGCAGAGCCCCAGTTGAGGATCGATTCCAAAAAAGCAAGTTTGGGGTCTCCTCACAGCTCTCATGGACCCGCATTGCTTATCTGGAGCATGGTGTCATGGAGGATTCTAAGGCGGCACCGGAGTCAGCAAGGAAAGGGTGTGTCAGGACACTACCAGTGCCTGTTGTGGTTAAGGATGTTGAATAGTTGTCGACCTTGGTCTGTGGCGTCAAGAGCAGGTCCCTTTTGCCAGCTATTTCTAGCACAAAGATGTCTATTGTATAATTTGTGGATAGAGCCATTTGAAGAGGGCTGAGGTTACCCCACGTCTGACCTGAAGATAAGCAGCACAACTTTGGGAATATTTTTTCAAAGCACAAATAAGAAAACACTTAAAACAATGCTACACAAAGAAGCCAGAAGCACACCACTATCTTGATGAATTCACTTGCAGGGAATGTGCCTTTCATGAATCATTTGGCAAGAATGAGCAGACCTAACACAATTTAGCTAGTGTATCCCACGACGAGACAGACAGAACTTTGTAATGCACTTTTCCCAACCCAGAAAGTAGCTACTCTACTCACGAGGATAATCCTTTGGGTGCGTCTTCTCAGACCAATTCCCATAAAACGTGAGTCTGTACTTGGCAGTTCCACAGGCGCAGCAGTCTAAGATTGGTTTGTCCGTCACCCCGTCAAACGTGGAATCTGAAACAGGAAGGAAAGGCACCAAGTGAGGAAGCAAACGTGGGTCTTGGTCTCCTCCTCAATGCTTGGGAATAAATATATGAGGTACAGTTTTCATTGACTGATAACACAGGGAGCCGGGTCCGTCCTTGGGCTATAAAGGATTTGTATACCTCTAAGTATGGTAATTATAATCTGCAAAAAAACCAAAAATTAAAACTTTTGCTCTAATTAAGTGAGGAGACCTGTGGTGCCAATAAGGCAGAATATTTGGGATGGAGGTTATTTTGAGAAACCAGAGATGAAATTGTCTCTGTTATCCATTCTGGGCCCCAGAAGAAACTGGGCCCCAGTTTCTTTCCCTGGCTGTACTACAACACCATTATTCCACCAATTTTTTTTTAATCCTCACCCATGGATATGTTCTATTGATTTTAGAGAGAAAAATGTGTGTGTGTCGGGGGGAGAGACATTTACGTGAGAGAGAAACATCACTTGGTTGCCTCCTGCATGTACCTCAACTGAGGTTTGAACTTGCAACCCAGGTATGTGCCCTGACTGGAGAATGAACCTGAAACCTTTCAGTGTATGGCATGATGTTCTAACCAACTGAGCCACACAGTCAGGGCTTTCCACCAAATTTAAGAGGACTATGCATGTAGGCATTGTGTGTGTTCTCTCTAAGAAATATCCCCTGGGGACAAATTGCCAGGACCAGAAGGAGCTGCTTTGAAGGACAGGAGTGAGAACAGAAAGACAGAGGGAAAAAAGAGTGCTGAAAATGAATTTTTTTAAAAAAGATATGCATGTATAGTCACATTACTTTGCATCAAGCTTTCAGAAATTTTAATGGGAGTGGTGGGGGTTTGGAAATACGTTCCTAAATTCAGGTTTACTTCTGAGCACAGTGGTAGCCAGGAACAACTTAAGAATCCCTCTCTGCCCCCGTTTTTGGCTGTGAATAGCCATAAGTGGGGAAAGAGAGATTACATGAATAAATTCAGGATACCCGACTGTCAAGCCCACATCCCTAGCTGTGCATGGTTGCTTGTAGTCTGCTCTGCTTGCTATAAGACAAAAACAATGACTACAGCTGCAACTTGCTGCAATTGCTTCATCTTCTGTTCTTCTAGCTGTATTAACATAAATGTTCTTTTTTTCCAAGCTGGATACTTATTCTTAAATATTATATAAAGAACAGTAAGAAAGAATACAAAACTCTTTTGAGTGTAAGGAAGAACATTTTACAAGTGTTCCATATGAAATCTACTGGGTTCGTTTGCTTTGAATGTGCAAAGTCAGTGGTGGGGAGGAGAAATGGACGCTAGGTTTCAGGATGGAGAAAAAAGGACACGGTACTGTAATAAAAACTGCACCGTATAGAGTCCTTCTATGTGCTGATTCTTTTCCGTATATCGGTAGGTTTGTCCTAGCAATCCTAGGAGGTAAGTACTTTAGTTAACCTCATTTTATAGATCCAAAAACTGAGGCAGATTAGGTCACCAGTCCAAGGTTACAGGGTGAGTGAGTGGTGCAGGCAGAACTGGAGGTCAGGTCTTTTTGAGTCCAGGGCCCATGCACTTAATCCCTGCATTAAATCTGTCTAGGAAAGACCTTCTGCTGGATAGGTCTGCAGAAACACCAATGAGTGAATTTTTTTTCTCTGTGTTTCCCTTTTTGCTTTTTCAAATGAAGAATGGTTCATTTAGAAAATTATCTCCCTGCACAGCTCCAGGATTTCTAAACAGCCCTAAAGAAGAGGTCTGAAACCACCCGAAATAGAAATCATTGTGTGGCTACTCTTTGTACACTAGGAAGAGGCCAGAGCATCGTCTGCGCTTAGGCACAGGCTCCCCACCGCCTTCTGCACAAGAAACCACGTCTGATTCCTGTGTGAGCCACTTTGATAGTTAAGGGACAAGCCCTATTGAATATATTTTAGGAAAGACAGGGTAGATCAATAACTCCCGAAGATTTTTTTGTTTTTTACATTTCCATTATGACCAACTATGCTGTGAAAAAACGAAATCAGTTTTGAAAAAGGGATTCAGCGCTCAGAGGTGCATGCTGGGGTTTCGATTGTTAACCACCAGGCAGCGTCCAATGAGACAGCAATAATGTCTCAGGGAACCAAACTGAGGCAAATTGGGAAGTTTACCTTAGCAAAAGGGCTCTCAGGTACAGGTAGTAAACTTAAGCTGTATCCAGGAGTTCAAAGGGATACATTAATAATAAATCCTTTGGGCTTTCAACAGAAAATAAGCTTCCACTTAAAAAAATAAATGTCTAAATTTGAAATTAGAAACAGCCACACTGTTTCCTAGTGAAAGTGAACTAGGTTTTCAAAGGGCAGTGATGACAAGCGTCCACATGCCCCCTCTCCCAACTACAGCAGGGCCTGCCCACTACAGGCCCCTTCAGGTCCTGCAGTGTCCCCAGGGTGTGTTCTCCCCCCATTTCTACTCTCAGTCCATCAGCTGCCTTTCCAACTGTCATCTTTTAGGCTTCATTCTTCTTACCTTTGCTTATGATCTCTTCTCTCCACACTCTCCTCTCTTCTGTTGTTTCCCTTCATCCTTCCCTCTCTTTGTCTCTTTCCCTGAATCATTGGTGACGTGGTTTTAAAGTGAGCGTGGGGACGCCTGTGTTTATGATAGGTCACCTTTTTGAATATTTTATGTTTCTCATTTAATTGTAAGTGGCTTAATGTTTTACGTTTCTTCTTTGAAATAACGATTGCCATTGCTTTTGATCTGTGCAGTTCTTAATTTTTCCCCTATGCATTAACAACTTCAACTGGGGGGAAAAATACTCATTTCTCTCCTCTTCCTAAATAGATTTGGTTGGACTCACCACAGAACGTAAAGACCTTAATGAAAGAGCTAGAGATAATTAAGTAGTCATACACATTTAAGAAAAATCCCTTTGCTCTATGCTCATAAATTAAACACTTTCTTAACGTGATCTGCTTGCTAACTGATGGATTTCCTCGTGGGTCTGCTGCCTCTGGGGATCATCTACAACTGCAGCTAATGATCCTGTAGCCCAGGTCCTGCTAGGCCTCTTCCCCCCGACCCCTAAAGTTGCCATTGGGAAGTGGTATTTTTATGCAGGTGTGTGCTTAGTCATTTTGATAGGATCTCTGCTTCAGAAATGATAAGCAATAGAGATTTGCATTGCCATTTTATCGACACTGTACCTGCAGAATTTTAGCATATTCAGAGCTTAGACAAGGATTGAGGCTTTGGAAAGTACACTTAGTTGAGGATTGTTATTAGTACATGGGAGTGTCAGTGAGGTGTCTCTTAAGAAGCCTCAAATCTGGGAAATGAGGCTGTTTTCTGATAGTCAAACTAACAAAGCCGTACCCCAGTGGGTGTAAACTAAGAGGTGGCCTATAAATGTATGATCCAGAAAACCTTCCACTCTGACCCACAGGCCCTCACTGTCATCTCATGGAGCCAGGGCAGGAATGGGGATGTCCTTTAAGAACCAAGAGCCTCAACAGCTGAGGTGTTCTCTCTTTGGAGAAAAGTGGGGTAAACTTGTGGGCAGTGAAATACAGGAAAGGAAAGCCCCAAGAGCCATGTGTGGTGATGCCCACCTGGAGGCCGACTAGGGCCCTGACCCATAGGTCCAGCTCTCTGGCCCCTATGGCAGGTATGGCCCTAATGCAGGTATCTGACGTCTCCCCTTTTGCTCTTCCCATGCTCACTGTGCACTGCCCCCACCCCACCAATAAAGAACCCAATTTCTGTTCTAGTCCATCTGTAGGGAAACCTATGCTTTACTATGCTTTGATCTAACAAAGGCAACAGTTCACTCTACTGAATTGGGAGGTAGTGCCTTAGATACAAAGGAAGTGGTTAAAGGCATTGGCTCTTCGATGCAAACCCTGCCCTCTACCACAAGCTGTATGCTGCTGAGCAAGCCATTTAAACTTTTCCTGCCTGGGCCATCTATAAAACAGGGATGATGTAATTAATAGTTTTTACCAAATAGGGTTGTACAGATTACATGATTAAGGATGTGGAGTGCTTAGAATAGTGCCTGAGATGTAGCAAGCACTCAAAAAATATTACCTCGTATAATTTTCCCAGAAGACTTTTATCAACCTTTTTCTTAGTAGTTTACGACTTGCTAGAATTGGAAAGGATTAGTTCTTCTCAAAATGCTAATTACTTTAAATGCAAATAAAATCCTGCAAAAATGAATAGAAATGAGATAAAGATGTATAATTATAGAACATTTTCTATTTTTATTTAGTTCCTTAATGACTTCTAAACACATTCAGATGTTTAAGGTCTTAATTTTTTATGGTAGATTAACAAACAAGCTTTCAGATATAGATAACAATAACTAATACTTATATATAGCATTTACTATGTGCTGAGGAAGCGTGACACTATTTCCCATACATTAAGTCGGACGGTTAGGAAGGGCAGAGGCAGTCTTTCACACAGGTGGGATCTGAATCCAGGCGTTTCTGCTCTGACCTCTCCAATTTACTTGGTCTCCATTGGCTTTGTTAGACTGCTTTCAGCCCATGGAGAGGTTGATGATGAGCCTGCGAATCTATGGACCAGATCCTCGAATGTGGTGAAATCACAAGGTCAGTGCCCCGTTGGCAACCCCATCTCCTTGGAGAAGACCCCCCATATTGCCTGGGTGCTACACAAGTTCCCGCTGGTGGTTATTCTGGAAAACCACTGAAAACTTCCTAAAGGTACACAATTGTGCATTCCTTAATTAAGTCCTGTGAATTATTCCAAGGAACCTCTTCAGAATAATCACTGTTTCACAAAAATAAAAGACGACACCAATATAAGGTACATTATCTCCTACCCAGGGAATCAAGCTGGGTAATTAGAGCTTAAGGCAGATCCAATTATCCAGAGCACACAGCCAAATTAAAAATTGGAGCTACGTGAGGAAGAAGGGCTGGAGGAACTCAGAAAGCCCAATCATCTTTATTCCTGAGGCCAGATGTTTGGACTGAATGAGCCACCTTCCCCTTATTTGGCCCTTTGCCGCCCACATGTTCTTACCTTGTTCACAAAGCTTCTTGGTCAGAGAGCCCTCATCCTGAAAATAAATGATGCGTTTCTGTACGATGCTGGCCCTGTGGGGAAAGAAGACACAAGTGCAGTGATGAGGCAGGCAGATTTGGGGGATGTCAATACCTTGCTTGGCCACCCATAGCTGTGTGGCTTTGGGTGAGTCACCTCAACTCTCTGTGCTTCAGTTTCTTCATTGGAAAATTGACATTATTATACTCCTACCCCTACCCTTACCCCAGCCCTGGCTGGTGTGGCTCAGTGGATTGAGCACCAGCCTGTGAACTGAAAGGTCACTGGTTCAATTCCCAGTCACGGCACATGCATAGGTTGTGGGCCAGGTTCCTGGTTGGGGGTGTGCAAGAGGCAACCAACTGATTTTTCTCCCCCATGCTTTCTCTCTCCCTTCTCTTCTCTCTGAAAATAAATAAAATCTTTTTAAAAAATAATACCTAATCCATGGGATTGCTATGAGAACTAAGTAAGAAAATATGTTAAGAGCTTAGCAACAACCTAGAAACCACTCAATAAACATTAGTAATTGTGTTGGTGGTGTTGGTGCTAATATTAAGGTAAGAAAGTGAACTAACAGCATCTTCAATAACTTTTCTCATTGGTTCATTTTACTCTAGTTTCATATAAACTATTGAGACCATTTGTAGATCAACCAAATTCAAATCAGAGAAGCATGTCAAATCCTCTTCCTGAAGGGGAATAAGGGAATTTAAAAATATATTTTGATTTGTTCTGAAAATGTCATTCTATATCTTTCCTGAAAGTCTAGTCAAAACTGTCTCCTGCATTCTGAACAAAGGCAACTTCAGTTGTTATATCTCTCTCTTAAACATGTCAAACACAGGTTCTTAGAATCTGGAAAGAATCTTTTGAGGTTGAAAAATGACTTACTTTTAGCCAGCACATATTTTCTCGTTAATTAGGATCACACAGACATTCTACTTCTTCTATAACCCACCCTGCTACTTATTTTTAGCTGGCTGTGCGGAAGTTGAATCCCAAAACCCAGCATTCCGGTCATTTAAAAGTCGACTACACTTAACGCTGAGGTGGTGCCAATGGATCTCCAGCCCTTTCTGCTGTTTTTCTTTAGCAATGCTACTCAATCGAAAGGTAATTTTTACTTGGAGTTACCCTATTAAGCAGATAAAGGGAGCCCTTGACTCCATCCCAGCTGACTGCACTGAATGAGTGAAAGAGTCACACAGGCTGCCCTGTATCACACGATCTCACACGCAGGAATGGGGCCAAGTGTGCACAGATTTCCCGAGTACAGAGGCAGTTTTCTCAACCATCTGGGCCTGCGCCAAGATGACTTTCCAAAGAAATGTCTACTCTGCACCCTGTCTTGCACAAAGGATAAAATTCAGACCGATCTACGTATGTCTTTTATAGTTTTTCCCCACCCAGGGGAGACAGCATGTTGAAATAAATGAATGAAATATACTTCCTGTCAACACAAAGCTACTTTGATCATTTATGACGATCATTCTGTTGACCATCAAGCAGAATGTTTCCTCGGGCCAAGAGCACGCTCTTGAGAACACTGACTCTCACCCCAAAGCCAGATAATAAAGCCTTTTATTAGTCAGAGTATCCCACGGTGCTTTTCAGACTGTTTCCCACCGAGAGGGGCCTCAGGGACCCCTGTGGAAGGCAAGGAGAGGAAGGTCTAGTGGGAAGTATTCCAGGCCCCACATTCTTGCTTCAACCAAAGGCTCTATCCTCGTTCCAGCCAAGGCAGCCTCCTTCCTCTCCTGCCTTCTTGTTGTATTTACTGGTACATCTTCAACAAGTGGTTATTGAAGGCCTACTTAGTGGCCAGACACTGGCCAGGGACACTGTCCTGAACGAGACAGATGGGGCCCCTTTCCATTCTCAGAGTGTAACAGGGTGCAGCCAAGGGGTGGGGGGTAAATAGGGATTTGTAATGCGGTCCAGAACTCAAGGTGTCCAGAAAATATTAGAAAAATATATATAGGATGTCCTCACCCCCACAGGTCTGAGTTGGGGTGGATGGGACACAGGGAGCAGGGCCATTCAGAGCTGTTTTGTATAGCAGCAGCTTTGCAGCCAACCTCTGGCATGGTCATTTAACATATCTATAACTTTTAACTGGCTTTATGGATATGTTAAATAGCTGTAGCCATGCTTTGAGCCAGGGGGATGGAAGTGACTTCCACCCAAGATGTAACTGGGAGGCAACTCCCCCTGGTTATAGTGCCTATGTGAGAGCTTGGAGATGATTGGCTCCATGCCATGGGGCCACACCTGCCCATAGTTAATATGGCAGCCCAGTAAAGCTGGAAGAATACGGGAGTGCTGGCAGGTGTGGTGAATTGTAGGCGGAGTCAGAAATGGGACTGCAGAGGAAGATGGGCTCCGGGATTTAAATCCAGGCACGGCAGCCATGCCAAGGGGAGGAACACATGGCTTTTGGCGAGAGAGGGAGAACCTTGAGGCTTTGGGGCTCCCTTTGCCAGGCAGCTTAGGAAGCTCGGAAGCAAGATGTAGGAGCGATGCAGAGCTCTCTCTTAGCAGTTTGGAAGAATGCAGGAGAGATGCTGTGGGAAAGAAAGTCAGGACTATGCAGCTGTGGCAGGAACGACCCCACGGCTTGGGCAGAGGGCAGGACCACTCGGCTTGGGGGTGGCTCCTTTTTCCACCAGCTTAGGAAGCAGGAGAGACTTTGCCTGGGAGAAAAGGGGTGAAAGGACTCTTGCTGGTGGGCCATGAGAAGGTGCCACCTGGTTTTGTATTAACTGGAGATCATGGTGGTGACATAGCGGATAGTGCCGGAACCGAGGGGCTGCCTGAATCACGGACTTCTACTTCTTTCCCTGAGATATGGTATCCGGGACTGAGCAAAGGGGAGAAGGAAGGGCTGTGTGCATTTGTGGGTATTCTAAAGAACTTTAGTATTTTAAAGAAGACGTTAAGTCATTACTCCAAGCCTGTATAACTTGTAAATAAATAATTCCTTTCCTTTTCACCAGTCTCTGGCATTGAGAGATGTCTTTCCTTTGGCGGCGAGCAAAACGAACCTAGTACGGGGTGGGGGACCCCTGGAGCACAAGGGGGGGTCCTTTTGGTAACAGTATATCATTTACCACCCCCCGGCCTGTTCTGTAACAAAAGCTCATGGTACAGTGGAAGGGAAAGCATCAAACAACTAAATCCTCACCTATTCATTTAACACAACTGTGATTAAGTGCTGAATGGAGAAATCCATGGGGTATTGGAGAGTATAACCTGGGGCGGGGGTCCTGACCAAGCTGGGAAAGGCTCCCCCCAGAAAAGACAGCTAAGCATAGATTTGAAGGAGAAGAAGCTAAGCAGGCAAATGGGAGGGCGAAGCAAGGGAGAGCGCCTTCCTTGTAAAACCCCTAAAGTGGGGGAGGGTCAGGCTTATTGGAGAACCTACAGATGGTGAGCCAGGGAGGTGGTGTGAGACAGCTGGAGAGTCGGCAGAACCACGTCACCCAGAGCCTGCCAACGAGACGGCCAAGCTTGAGGTAGCTTTGAAGAGTGTGGCCCGAGGAGTGAGATGATCAGATTTGCTCTTTTGGAAAAGCTCTTGGGCCATGGAGTGAAAACAGGTTGGGGTGTGGTTGCAGCACCCCGAGCTCCCACACCGCTCACGCTTTGTCTCAATAAAATTCTCTTGCCAAAATAGTTTGAAAACCCCCGATGCACAGGATAAAATACAAACTTACTATGGTTTCATTTATTGCCATTTGGTGCCACGCTCCCTGGGTTGCAGACTTTGAGAAGTTTACACCCCTCACCCAAAGTCCTCTTCCACTCCACCAGGCCCTTCCTGTGCTGCTTCCTCTTCCAGAAGCTCCCGAAGCCTGCCTTTGCTAGTGTCTATAACAAATATCTTGAATTTACTTCCTCCTGCTATAAATACGAGAACAATGGCAAAGCCAATGATTTAAAAGCATGATCACACTTCGAAAAATTAAATCATCCCTAAGTTTTCCAAAATTATGATTGTAAAAATTTGGGAGGCTAGAGATAGAAACCATGTATTTCCTATAAGATGCTTCAGCTTCCCTCATCCTTTGTTTCCCAAAGTCTCAGGAGGCTCACTTTCTCGTTTTGATAATAGTTGTCATTTCTGCACCCTCGCACCGTGCCTGCCGGCCCCTGCGCGGCGGAGGCCTTCACGCACATTATCTCCTGTGTCGTACGCGTTACATGTATCACAGGTCCTCAGATTCCTTATCCAGGACCCTTGGGCTAGGTATGTTTTTGAATTGATTTTTCAGATACCATTAACATCCCCCAAATTAAACACATCAATGTTCTGCAGCAAAACGCAAGAATATTTATACTAAGAAGGTAAATAAAACTATACCTAGCTTCATGTCACTTCAGGTCAAGCTTAGCAAACTTATTAAAATGCTATTGTTTTCAGAGGGATTAAGATGAGGGTTTATCTTCCAGAGGAGAATGACTGAGATGTAGGAAGGTTCAAGTTACATGCCGAAGGTTTTGAAGTTCCTCTGTCTGCCTCCAAAGCCCGTGGCTTGTCTTCTGCTCAGAGTGGTTGTAAGGATTAAAGGTCAGGTATAAAAAATACAATTGCCCTGTGTGGTGAGCATTATTATGAAATGTAACCCTGATGAATTTTCCCTGGACCAGCTCATGGAACACATGGCGGGGAACTGAGATTGGGGCGGATCTGCCTGGAACCTGGGTCGTGATCACCAGGAAAAGCCGGAGCAGACATCTTCATGTGGCTGGCCAGCCCTCTGCGTCGTGCCCTTTGGATTTCAAACTCTGTGCAGATCAAATGTGGGATACAAGGCTTGTTCTGATCTGCCCTCATCCCTATCCAATCCTTCCTGAGCACTCTACCCAAGCCATGTCCTTCCTATACCTGCGTTCATGGTCTTATACCTCTGGGCTGCTGTCCGTGGGACCTCTTCTGTCCTTCCTTCTTCATGGCTCCTCAACACCACGCACACACATGCACACACGCACACAGTTCAGTGACCTAACTCATACTGAACTAAGATGTTACTTCCTTCAGGTGATTCCTTGGCCAGTGCTCTTCCTATGAGAAGCACAGCCACAGCTTGTTGGGTTTCTCCTACCACCGCACTGATTAACCTGTATTGTAATTGCCCGTTTACCCTTCTATCTCCTGTGCTCGATTATTCAATTTTGAAAGCAGGAACTGTATCTTATTTATTTCTGTAGACATTACTAATGTCACTGTAGTATTGGGAGAAGAGACAGGGTTTGGAGGAAAAGAAGAGGATTTGAGATTGACCTACAGGATGTGAAGGTGGTGTCGGGGGGGGGGCAGTTTGACGTGGGCAACTGTAACTCGGGAGAAATATGAGAGGTGGCGAGTGTGGAAATGGAGGTCGCCGAGGCAGAAGCAAAAGTTAAAGCTTTAGGAGTGGCTGATGTCACCCAGGGAAAGCGTACTGAGGGAGAAGTCAAGCTAAGCCCAGAACTCTGGAGAAGACCAGCATTCACCTACCGACATGCTCACAGAGACTGGGACTTTGATATGCTTAGCCGCAGAAGATGTTTCTTTTTACTCCTCATTTGGTCAACTCCTGAGAGATTTTTGTATTCTGAAAAAATGCATTTCACTTGAAGTCTGTTCGCATCAAAGTATAAAACTCAGCTGAGATTTATAAATCATATTATCGTTCAGGAGAATAATAGCTTTACAAGATGAGAAAGCTGTTAGTAAGAATTCCCTCAGCATTTCAAAATGACAAATTTCTCCCATTCTCTGTCGCAATTTGGCAGCCCTGTTGCATAGCATTTATATACCGATCTACTGAATGCTCTCTTATCATGAAAGGATGTGTTAAGGAAATCTAAATTAAATTTCTCAGTGTGTTAGCTTCTCAAACTTTGGAATATTGAGATTCTAAAGAACTTAATCATTTCAAAAGTTTCCTTTTAAACCTGAAGTAGAACATTTCCAGAAACGCCATCCTGAATCTCTTGGGTGCTCGGCCCTTTTCTGTCTGAAGGGTTTATTTACTGGCTGTTCTTTTTCCTTGGGGGATTTGCCAGTTGCAGTGAAGTTAGAGTTTGCGAGGTTGTGGGTTTGCTGTCTAGTGCTGAAAGGACCTGGGGTCTCTATTCTTTCCGAAAATGGACAGGGAGAACTCAGAAACTAAAGGACGTGGCCATGAAATGACTTAAAAATACACCTTGATCCTCAGGAGCTGGGTCACTGCTGTGTACACAGAATTCATGCAAAGGCCTTAGTACATGCACGTTGCAAAAAGCCCATATTCAGTACATGGTAGCCATTATTGCTGCTGTTGTTAAATCACCAGCCCTTAACCAAGTGCCCGGCACATTAATGTATTTAATAAATAGCAGCTATTGTTAAGACCGACACCAGGTCTGTCTCCTTTCCGTGTGGAGGGAGGAGTGAGGGTGCTACCCTGGTCATCTGCTTTAGGAGGAGCTAATGAATGGCCAAAATGAAGCTTGGGTTTGTGGTCTCCAGACTATTTTTGCCAATCCTCATCCCAACTCCAGTAAAATCCCTATTACTGAACACTTCTTATAATACATGACAAAATTTGTCTGTGATCTCAGGGATGTTTTCCATAGAAGTGATGCAGTTTATAATCAGCTCCATCTTCCTTCTGCCACGAGAGAACAGCTCTGTTGGAAGCCCCAGGTTTAAAATGGTAAAGTCATAGCAATGGTAAGATCATCAGGAACAGAGGCTATCTGCCTTATTTCACTTCTGAAGGACCCCAACTGCTACCCTGACCACGGCCTCATGTTCATGAGCAGATATGTTTGGAGGCTAGGTGCATTTCATGACCTTTATCAATCCTTTATATGGCTTTAGGGGCATCTCAGGACATGGCGCTCTTTCCAGGAGTTAACAAATGTCCTGGCAGCACATGATAATGTGCCCACGGAGAAAAAAGGGAGAGCTTAACTGCAGGGCTCTGTCCACAATACACACATGAGAACTCCACATGCGCCCAATAGTAAGGTTACTATCCTTGCTTCAGGTCACAAAACTATTGGTTCAAAGATTGGTATAGTCACCTGTTGTTAATGCAAAGAAGCAATTCTAGTAGCTGCCATGAGATTATTCCTGCTTAATTATCACACATTCATAAACGCTAGTTCTAATTTTAACAAAAATGAGAGGAAAATTCGTTTTAGCACTCAGTGTATTTCTTCTTAGAATAACCCCGAGGACCACACGTTTATTGTGGTCCCATTTTCTCTTATTATTGTCCAGCGTCAGACCTCACCTTTATCATATCTTCTCCATACGATTACTCTGGGATTGAACATTTTCCCGCCTCCCCCGTAAAATCCCATGGAAAATTAACAATGAGGAATTAATTTTCATATCACAAGAGACATAAAAACAGACTAAAACTGTGTGTTTTAAAAGAATGCGTTTCGATGTGAGAGGCATGAAGAGCAGGAAGAATTCATTGACTCATGTTTCGGTGTAGCAGTGGTGCGAGGCACTGGAAGGAAAGTGATGAATAAGACAGTGTGCGCGACAGCAAATAGTTGACAGCCTGATGAAAGACAGAGAGAGATGTAATCTGGTGAATCAAAATACTGCATAGCAAGTAGGTACGAGAGCCTACCCAAGACCCGTTTCTTCCATCTGCCATGCCTGCTGCACCCTCTGCTCAGGAGGTAGTACGAGGCAGCCAATCATTATATCCAGTTCTCACTTTCCGAGCCTCCCTTACAGCTGGGGAATGAGAGGTACATGACCCACATGTGGCTTCAGTAACGTAAGGGCAAGTTTGCAGGACGGAGGGGAGACCTTCTGAGGAACTTTTGCTTTCCAGGTAAGAGAAATTAATGAGTCACCCCGGCCTGTCCTTTTTCTGGCTTCGATTACAAGCACAATGTATGAAACGAGGCAGCCTTTTTGTGACCATGAGGAAAAGGCCAAGAAAAATCATGGAGGCACTGGCCCTGGCATCTTTTAGGTGCTGAAACAATACCAGCAAGTCACCTACCCCCGGACTTCTTGTTTTGTGAGAAAAATAAGCCCCTATGCACCAGGCCGAGAGATTGCACCAGGGAGAACTGTAGGACTTAGGTGGGAGTGGGGGTGGGACAGTTTGGTCAGAAGAGTCTTGGAGTAGGACATTATGAATGAGGACTTTAAAAAGGGGCTTGGATTGGTGGGTGGGAGGTCATGCTGCCATTTGCTGCAACTTTCCATTAGGTGCAGAAGACAGGCACCTGTTTACTGTGACTAGGAAGAGAGCAGGCATTTCTGCAAGTACACGCCAGCGTGAGGAGAGACTGGGCTGTAAGGGGAAGGGGGGTGGGTGGGACAGTGACAGGAAAACACAGGCCTGGGAAATAATTGTTCTTTGCAGGAGGCTGTCACATGCCCGTGTGCCATGGCTGAGGAAACAGTGGAAACCCTTAGGGGTACCTGCTAAATCACTGGCTGGAAACTTGTCACCTGTTGGGGAAAAAATCTTAAATAAACTCACATAGACAAAATAAACAGACTGCAGGAAGTAGTCCCAGTGGTGAAGCTCTGGCAGGTAGGCAATGCTGGGCAGTGAACAGGACCATTTCTCATTTCCTATAATTGTTTTAAACCACTCAATTGTTTTTCCCCAGCATCTTTTGACCCTTTCTGGGTTCTTCTCTCTGGCGTAAATTATCCATGGCATTTCATAACCTTGCAAAGAGAGATGAGCCTGGAGGGAAGGCAATATCTCACAATGCATCTTGAGGCCAGGATATCTTTTTCTCTTAAGAATACAAAACCATGATGTTTTATGTTCCTGAAAAATTACTTTTAAAGAAAAATCAGCCTCAGCACGTTATTCAGCATTTAGCAACATGATCAATGGTACCTGGGGTATGACTAATCCAAGGACAGCTGACAGTTGGGTTCACTGCTTCTGTAATACTGTCGAACCCATGATTGCTCTGTATAATGTCTTGTACAGTTCAGCTGCTGGTCAGCCCCTGCCTCACTTTCTCCTCCAACTTCTCCACATCTATAAACCCTCAGCAGAGTGTGAGCGTCTTGAGCCCTAGGACTGTTTCTTATTCCTTATTGGGTACCTGGAGTGTGAGCGTCTTGAGCCCTAGGACTGTTTCTTATTCCTTATTGGGTACCTGGATTCCTTATTGGGTACCTGGCCAAAGCTTATTGAACCCACGGTTCACAATCTGGGGTCTGCAGATGGGTTTGAGGATGATGGAATTTTGTGTGATGTCCACAGGTGCACACTTCTGGGTAAGAGTTCATAGCTCTCTTCTGCTTCCCAAAGGAGTTCCTGACCTTGAAAAGCTTAAAAACCACTGTTAGGCCTGAAATGCATGCTGGGAGACATATGAAATGGCATGACGGTCATTCCATTTAATAAAAATCTTCAACGAGGACATATGCTTTTCTTTTCTAAAGATGAAGGTTAAATTTTTATTGCAAGCATCCAAGACTTCAACTGCTTTCTCTCCAGACTGTGCTGTGATCCGAAATAGAACCTGTCTCAGCTGGAAAACAAGAAACAGAAAGCGGAGCATCGCTCCTGGGTTTCTCCGTGTTCCTTGCTGAGGCCTTGTGCTCTGCACAGGGCGTGGGTGTAATCCCATAATCACCCCACCCCCCCTTAGAGAGGAAATGTCTCATTGCAAGTTCCTTTCCCCCCGGTTTACACAGGTCCTTACTCTCGGCAGCTGGTCCCACTCCACCTTGGCCTCAGCTGCCTCCCCTTTTTGTGAGTTCCCTTAAGCCAGGGCTGGCAACATTGTCCCTTCAGGTGTAAGGAAACAATCCAGGTGACAGAGTGACATCCTTAAACACAGGCTACCTGCCATTCTTCCCGTTCCTCAGAGAGCTTCCCTGTCACCCGGCACTTCTGCTGTGGAGATGGGAATTTCTTGTACAGTAGCAGACCTGTGTGTTGGGAGACGCTCCCTCCTGCAGGCTGGGTTAGGGACTGTGGGGAGGGTGGTTATGGTTCTTAGCTAGGGATTCATGTTGCTGAGTGAATTTCAGAGGATTCTTGAACCCCTGAAAAAACCGTATGCAAAATGGTAAGCATGTGCCTTGCTTTGGGGAGAGATTCCACAAGAACCATTTGCTCGAAATTAGGAGTCTTGATTTTTATGCCTGTTCTTTCCACCTGAGTCCTATCCACCCCACCCTCAAAAAGAACATGCATGGAAAAGTAAAGGAAGGATTCCCTGTACAATTACTGCAGTAACGTCCTAATGAATCTCCTCTCCTTGCAAACCCATCCAATTTATATACACTCTGCCAAGGGACTAGTTAATCATCACCGTGAGCACATTATCACTTCATTTCATAGATTATTAGGCAGCAATGGCACCATAGTCCTAACTATCCCATCTCCCATCTCTGTCCTGTCCCAGCCCACCCCAGCACAGGGTCTTGCACACAGTAGGTCCTCTCCAAACAAAGGTTCCCCTCTCACTTATCAATTATAGTCCAAACCCTTGGTTAAACGACCACAATCCTGAACACCCAGATACATACCACCTTCCAGGTCTGACAACCCACTGGCACCACCCGACTCTTCCCAAATACCTGAACTCAGCCCTGCTTTTTCACTGTGTGCAGAGCATGGGTCCCATGACCCCTCCCGTCTTCTGCCCACGCTACTCACTAAACCAGGAATGCACTTCCACTTCTTCTGTGCTTAACCACACCACACTCATCTGTTACCCCCTCGCCATCTCCCTAGAGTCTCGTTGGGTTTCTAGAACACTACCCATCATTACTTTCTATTTGATATTCGGTCACTGGCTACTCTTGACGTTTGCTTGAGCTTTAATATCTTGTATTACCATTTAATGTGTGTTTACACTGTGTACTTCTTACTGAATTCTAAGCTTTTCCAGGGAAGCGGCCCTATTTGTAGCCCTGGGGCCCCTCTAGCTCTTAGCACAGTGCCTTTCCTGCAGGAGGCATTGAAGGTGTGTTGATCTGATATATTTTCGTACACCGACTCTACTCATCATTCAGCTCTTTCATATTCAGCACGTAGTGTTGAGTGTCTACCATATGTCCATGATCTGGAAAGAAGCAATAGCTCCGCAGTGCTAGCAGCGGCACCGGGAGTGCTGGTGAGCAGCACACAGTGGCTGGTGTGAGTCACGCGACCTTCCCCGCTGCATAAAGGCCGGTTAAGTCTGCTTTGCTTTGTTCAAGCTAGGCTGTTTGACTGATGGCAACCATTATTCTCAAAAGGAACCATTTGGGCTGAATTCAAAATCCCTTCATAATGTTGAGAATCAGCAGGATGTTAGTGTATCTGCCAGGAAGAGGTTAAACCAAGGATGGAACTTTCTTTATGGAAAAGAGAGTAGCTGATTTCACAATGTAATCCACTTTGCTTATCTCTGGAGGTGACCCTTACAGAAAAAAAAAAAAAAAAGATGCCCATAGGCCTTCCATTTTTGACTCACTCCAGATTTGTCCCATGTTCCTTCTTTTCAACCTCTGCACCCTTCTTATAGCACCTGACCTCATTCTAATGTCACAGAAACTTATCAGAGGTAAACCATGACCACATCTGAGTACCAAAGAGTTCTGGAACAACAACACGAGCCACACAGAAGCCACAAAATCTGGGCATGCTTTGCTCTGTTTTCTAGCCTTTCTCATAGAAAATACTGTCAGAGATAAGGAAAAAATAAAAAAAAGAAAGGAGGGAAGGCAGGCAGGGAGAGAGGAGGCAGGCAGGAAAAGAAAGAAAGAAGGTCAAGAGGTCTAATTTTCTGAATAAAATATGTGGAAGATAAATTAATGGAACCTCATTATGATGCAGAGTAGAGCACAAGTGACTAATTCTTTTTTTTTAAATACGGTAAATTACAAAATTTCACTAATGCTTGAGATGGGGGACTTGGAGCCTCTTATCCATATTAAACAAGGTACCACAAATCTTTTTTTTTTCAAGTAGGCAAGGAATAAATTAAAACCCAACAAATCAATAAAGATCTCTATCCTAAAGGTGATGGAGGCATCACATTTACATGTTGCATATCTCTGCGAGATGAAGTTGAACTTCAGTGTCTGTGTTCCTAAGGGAATGCTTAGAACTATCACAAAGTCGGGATAGAAGCAGAGCTGGAGAGGGAAGACAGGAAGAGAGGGGATGGAGATAGAAGTGGAGATGGAGAGGGAAGAGAAGGAAGGAGGAGGCTTCAACTGCTTCATCTCTGGAAGGGAACAGGAGTAAAACCAGACGGTAACCACCTCTAGGGGGCAGCACAACAGATGTCTTCAAAGCTGGACCCTCACAGTGTGGTGGACCCAAAGATCACATACTTGTCAGTGTCTATTGCCCTGGTCACAGACACTGCTTTGTTTTGTGTTTGCAGATGGTTGAGTTTGTGCCACCACAATGGGGTGTGCGTTTCCCTCATTTTTGGATGCCTCCATGTCAAGGAAGTTATGATACAAAGTAAAATAAATTTCAAGAAATTAAACTAGCAGAATCCTTATCCTAGCAGGATATTTGGTAATGACCTTTTGGTAATGACCCTTTGTACTGTATTTAACCCCTCTTTGTCCAAATGCGTAGCATTTCTTTGGGTTGACATAGTTGGTCTTGGAAATCTATAATTCAACCTCCTGCTCGCATGCAGTCTTCTCTGTTCAAGCTTCCCTAAGATGACCAGGAGCCCCTCATGACCAGGGGTCTAATGCCACCGACTGGCCCAGTCTGTGACGCTGTTATACTGCATTGCTGGTAGAAAAGCCTAATGCATTCTAGTCTTCCATGCGCCTGGTACCTTCCTTAGGAAAACCAAACCAGCTCTTTCATATATAAATTGTTATAATTTGTGCAGCATATTTTGGTGAAACCAATTAGTTGGCAATTGATTAGACTGGGGATCAATATGTGAGCCAAAGACAACCATAGATGGATTAGATACGAGAGATGCTGGCTACTTCTGGATTTCTTTTCTGAAAACTCTTCCCTGTAGGGTTCTGCATATCATACGGTACAAACTGGCTTCTTGAATTCTATCTTTTGGCATGGGAGGAAATGTCAGATTAAGAGAAAATGGGTCACTTATACACACCAAGGTCCAGAGCAATGGACAATTGTCCAGAGTACTTTTCTGCTCCTCTCTGGAGCCTGTGGCATAACCCCATTGTAACTGTGGCTTATGTAATGATGTCACTTGCACACTATCCGGTATACCCCATGCGTTTGTACGATAAACTTCTGGAGGTCAATGGAGCGTGAGAAGCACCACAGGTAGCCCTGGTCCGGTTTGTTAGTGCCGTCCCAATGCACCAAGTGGAAGAACCAATTGATGCCTCTCTCTCCCTTCCCCCCCGCCTCTCTCTATCAAATCAATAAATAAAAAATTTAAAAATAAAAGAAACACCACATGGTAGCCTGCAGTTAGCAACATTTCCGTTTGGATCTTACTGGGCCCTTTTGGTGGTTGTTGTCAGGGCTCGTCAACACCGAAATGAAGTTGTTTTGATTTGCTACCGTCTCTCTGCTATCAGGCAACTGTTATTAGGAAAATCACATTAATTAGCAACAGCTGAGGGGAGGACCAGCCATTTCGGAGCTGCAGCTGCAAGTCTCCTTGCAATCTGACTGCTGCCTAAATTTTAACAATTACCAGAATAAATAGTCTCGGAGTGTACTGAATCATGTTAATTTTGTTTTCCTCTATTTCTATTACTGTTTAGGGCTGGTAGCTAATCCACACTAAAAACTCCGGTGCTTTAGTGTGCCTTGAAGCACGACCTGAGCGTTCCCACTCCTCTGTGGTTTGTTGGAAGTCACATGTTGTTCAGCTTAATGCTGATTTCTTAACTTTATGCAAGAAAATAAAAAATTAATTAAAATTTACCCAACAGATTGGCTTATTAACCAAAATATTTGATTAAATGGAAAATCTTATTTTAGAGCCATGCTGGGTAACAGAATTAAATGAATGGCTAGACGAAAGGAAGGAAGAATAAATGGATAGAATGTTAGATACACAGAATAAAAGATACAAACATATACATATTTAAATAGGACTTATATTTAAACCTTTTCAATTCTAATCCCTACTACTTCATTACTTTTGTTCATAGTGACCATGAACGAGCATGGTACAGACATGGTGTAACAGAAGGACCTCTGGAGTCAGACAGATCGTGACCTACCTCTTCAGTGTGGAGTAGGGAATGTAATTCCACAGCCTCAGTTTTCTCCCCTAGAAACTGGGGTTAATATCAATGTTATGGGACTCTTGGGAGCATCAATGAGCTAAGCTGCTCTGTAAAGATCCTAGCACAAAGTAGGTACCTGAAAAATGTTCTCTTCCTTTTTTCTACTTTAAACCTCACATCGCTACTTAACTTCTCATGTATTTATGCCTTTCCTACCCAACTAGGGAGTTAATTAAACTCTTATGAAGTGGGGACTCTCTTGCTCATTTATCCACCCACGGTGCACTGCAGAGCAGCTGGAGCCCACTGGGTGTTCGCACCAATTCACCAGTGTGAGCCCCATGCCCCGCTTTCTCACCACCAGCTGGTACGACACTAATGGTTACCATTACTGAGGGCTTACTATGCTCTAGGCACTCTGTAGCGAGCGTTTTACATACCTCGAGGCTTCTCAGCCCTGGCTGCTCATTAGAATTATTTGGGGAGATTTTAAAAAGCACTGACACCCCAATTCCATCCCAGACCAAGGAGATCAGAATTTCCAGAGATGGGGCCTTTACTGGTAATTTTTAAAAGCTGCTCAGGTGATTCTCATGTGCAGCCAAGAGCCACTGACTTAGACTACTTGGTTTAATTCTCCTACCTATGAGATAGTGACTATTATCATCTCCTTTTGAGGATGAAAAAAGCGGAGGCACAGAGGGACCAAGTATCTTGCCCACGTTTATGTAACTCTTAAGAGGTGGAGCCAGGATTAGGGAATGAGTTTGATGGCACAACCCATCACTTTCCCCACTGCTCTCCCAGCTCCCACGTGGCAAGGAAATCCCAAGCTGAAACTCCTGGGCAGAAATAGAATATGTAGGTGTCCCCAGAGTTACCCAGTGACTTTGATCATCACAAAAGAAAATGTGCCAAAGTACAGAGAATCCTTTCGGTTTTAAAAGTGGAGGCCAGGTTTCCACCTTGACTTTTATGTCCACGGTCTATGCGATCCAGTTCTAGTCATGGTGTCTCTCTCTGCCTCCACTCCACTCAATGACGTCAATCTTGTGAGAGCATTGGGAAGGCGCTCTGTAAACCCTAAACTACCTAAAAATGTAAAGGGGCACTTCCTAAGCCTTACAGCCTCACCCCCATTTTATAGGGAAAAACACAGGCTCAGAATGGGTGGGGCCAGTGCTCCTATCTGGACCTGTCCGACGCCAGAGCTTGTCTGCAAATGGCAGTGCTTGCATTCAGTCAAGAACCACCTTGAAAAACGTGATTAGTCACAGAGTCTGTAGTGATAGCCAGAAAGTGTGGAAAGGGAGACTTTTCCTGTTGTGGAGGAATAATGGAATAACTAGGCTTTCCGTGAAAAGCTGTTTCAGAGACGGCCCTGCTGCTGGAGGGAACTTGCTCTTCTTCCCTCCCACACGCCCCCCTCCACCCCCAGCTGGTAACTGTCACTTCCCTGCTTTGTTCCAGGGGCTAAAGTGAAAATGAAAATGCAGCCTTGTTCCAAAGACAGCTTGGCATTTCAGGTTCTCAGATGAATATTCATGTGCTCGTCCCTCAAGCTTGTTCTCTCATCTCCTCCATACCTAGCCCAAGCCTGGCACATAATAGGTGCTCAGAAAATGTTTGTCAAACGAGCAATAGGGTCTTGTCGGGTAGTGGGGTGTGGAGGGTGGTGAAAGATACATTGATGTTCCTTCCTGTAGAGGCCAAGTGCCACCTGTAGTACCACATACGAACGGGACTTACACCTTTGCCTTATTCACAGTGTCTACCCTAAACTACTCATCTTAACCTAACTTTGTGCCCCATTTCTTCCCTTGTGAAGGCCTCCCCCCACTGAAGATGCTCTGGACCTGATTCTTAGACTTTCTTCTTTAACCTGACCTTTTGTTGCCTCCTCCACTGAGCTGCTCTGGCTCGACAGCCACCCAGGGTCACCTGGCCCCATGGCGGGGCTCACACAGCTGCTGACAGTGTGGGCATGGGAAGTGGGGTGAAGGGGAGGTGACTTGAGTGGGTAAGATGCACCGACAGACAGCTGTTCACAAGCATCTCTCCCGTTCACCTCTCTAGTCGGAGAACTATTGAGGCCCATAAAAGACAATCCTTGCAAGAATCCAGCCTCATTAAAGATCTGCACTGTGGCAGATCAAAAGCTTGCGCTGTGGAGTTTGTCTGGAGTTTAAATCCCAGCTCTACCACTTAATGATGTTACACAGGTTGTGCCTCAGTTTCCTCTCTGTAAAGTGGGATAGCTTCTTCATTATAGAGTTGTTGGCAGATTATTTTAGCTATTATTGTACTGTTATTAAAAAATTAGAGGAATACTCAGCTGAATGCTCAAGGAAGGAATGTTTTGGCAAAGGAAAGGCTAAAGAATAGAAAGAAAGTAAAAAAAAAAGTCACATTTATTGTCACTTCCGCCTCAACCACACTCCTTCTTGCTCCACCATCAGGACCCACATGCAGGTCCTCAGATGTTCCTTGCTCTCTCTGGGCCAAGGACACTCCCACACACTGCCTCTTCTGCTCTCTGTCCCCAGCTGCCTTTTGTCTGCTCACTTCTGTGTGCTCTGCGGCCCTCCTGCAGCACCCCAGACCAGGCTGGGGGCCCGCCCGCCCCAGCCCTGTGCTCTTCCCAGGGTGGCCTCTTTCACACCATGTGGTTGCTGCCCGTTGTTTTCCTACCATTCTGGGCATTCCTGGGAGGCTGTGCCCTGCTCAGCTCGGCATTCTCGGCCTCCGGCGTGGTGCCTGGTACGGAACGGTGGTGCAGATGAACTCGGCCCGGCCTCTCAGGCCTGGCGAGTCCTTGCCTGTCTTCTCCCCCACATCTAAGCCCACACTGCTGAGAGGAGGAAGCCAGGAAGAAATGGAAACAAGGAGGGACAACGATGCACAGGCAGCTCTTCTCCTTTCCCTTTCACTCTGTCTTTGAGCTGAGCCTTTTACATTTGAAACCATTTCCACCCTAAAGAAAACTTAGAAGACAGTACGAAGATTTTTTTCCCTGAGGCATTTGGGAGCAAGCGGTCGACATGATATCTGGTCACCTTGAGTACTTTATTATACATTTCCTACAAACAAGGACATTCTCCTAGGGAACCATGACACAACTGTCAGATTTAGGAAATTAACATGAATGTATCTAATCCTCAAACCCTATTGAAATTTTGCCAGTTATTCCTTTATAGCCAAGAGGTCTAGTTTAGAACCACAATGTTACACTTAGACTTTACATTTCTTTAGTCTCCAATCTAAAATAGCCTCTCAGTCGTTCCTGGACTTTTATGACTTTGACACTTTCGGAGATTACATGTCAGTAACTCTGTAAAATATTTGAGCTCGTCTGATGTTTCTTCAGGATTCGATTTAACTTACGTGTCTTTGGTAGGAATATCATAGAAATGATGCTGTGTTTTCTCATTGCATCCAATCAGGTGGCCCATGATGGAAATTTAGATTTGTCCCGTTATGGGGGTCTGCCAGACTTCTCCATTCTAAAGTTCCCATTTTTCTTTTGGTAATTAGTCAGTATTTTGAGTGCAAGTGTTTTGAGATTATACATTCTGTTCTTTATGGAACTTTCCGACATTCATTCATTCCTTCCTTTAATTAGCATATGTGTTTATTTAGATCAGATGACCTCTAGCTTTCCATTTTATTTAGTGGGTCATAATCTGTTCCTCTTACAACTCTGTGGGGACTCAGAGCCCGTGTATATTTGCGCTCGGTCTTCCTCTTGCCTTGATGTTATATTTACATTTTTATTTTACCAGGTTTTGATTTTTTAAAAATTTAACATGACTATTTTGTTTTATGTTTTTCTTATGCTAATTGGCAAGGAGCAAGCAAGCAAAAGGAAAGTAGACCCAGTGAGACTACAATTTAATAGTTTCCGAAGTTTGAAAATCCACGTTTAAAATTGTGCAGTTTTTGCCCTAAGTACTAGTAATTGGAATTCACTCCTGGGGGTGAACCACTTCTTTTGTCTTAGGAAACATCTATACAATGATCTTCATTTTACTGCAAATGTAAAGCAATAACAACACCACCAACAAAACTATAATAATAAGCAGTCTTGTAAAGAGCTTATTCTGTGCCAGACACTTCCTAAACACATTGCATACATATATTAACTCACTTCATCCTCACAGCAGCCCTATGAGGTAGGTACCATTACTATCCTCATTTTCCAGGGTAGATCTGAGGCACTGGGGGTTTGGAAGGACTTGCCTAATGTCACCAGTGGGTGGAGGAGCTAGAATTCAATCACAGGCTGCCTGACCTGTGAATCTACCTTCATAACTATAATGCTAAAAAAACTAGTCTAGAGGAGAATTGGGTCTGAAATTTGGGACAACTGGGACTCACACAGAGGCATTCTTTGGGGGCAAGTAAACTGGCTCCTGAGGTTAGGCTGGGAGCCTAATACCCACCACATGAGAGGAAGGAACCCTCAAGGATGAGCTTAGGTTTCTGGGCCCTGAGAGCAGCCAAACCTATAAGCCAGTCATGTAGGTTCTCTGTGTTAAAATTCCCACCTGGCACTCCCCAAGCTTTCGACAACATCATATCAACCATCATCGCTTGACCCTAGCTGTGATGTGGGATATCGAAGGTAGGCTCCGAGCCTGGAGCAAAGGTAGGGGAACAGCTGCTTGAGGAACAGACGCCCAGTCTAAACCCAGGCAGGTGGCCGGGGTGGCAAGCAACAGCCGGGAGTTTTTGATACCTGCAACAATCCCTTAAAGATTCCCCCAAATTCTTGAGTGCTTAACCTGGCAAAAGCCTAGTCTTTCTGTTGTTAAGGAAGAATTAGTTCTGGGTTAATCTTCTGAAAATAATACTTTCCATTTAAAGAGATTGAGGGGGGCACTCTTGGAGGATTCAGACTTATCCCTCAGAGTGCACATCCTTGATGCTGTTTAGACCCATTATTTCCAGCACCAGCTGGACCAGGCTGTGGATGGTTCCTCTACCAAACCACGACGTAAGACTGGAATCCAAGATATCTGCCCCATTTTTCCTTGGGGAAGATGCTTCTTTAGCACAGCACGTACCAGAGTTGTTGACTGAGGGAGAAGGCAAGGTGAGTCTTTCGTCTCCGTGTACAAGGAGACAAGTACAAAGACAAAGAGTGAGTGTGTTACTGCACCTAGTGTTCCCACCACAGAGTCATTGTCAGAGAGGTGCTGAGGGCCACAGTCAAACACATGACAGATGGTAAAAAGTAGAAGCCAAGGGAGACCACTGAAATCCAAACAAAGAAAGGCAAGGGTAGAGAAATCAGATCCGGGAAGTGGGTTTACCTAGCAACACAGCTGGTGTGAAGGAAGATTCCCTCCAAGCAATGTGGCCTGGAACAGCAGGGCCTGCTCAAGTACATTCTGACTCATCAGATTTCTACGTGGAGCCACACATGTGTTTAATTTTATACATCGAGACCGATCTGCACACTGTGAGCATGCACAAACCCAGCTGCCTGAGCCACATAGGTATGGTAGCTGCGTAAAAGGGAGTGGGAGATCCGGAAGCCATTCTGCAGGCTCTGTGCGCTCTTGCTGGTTTCCTGATTCCACAGCCACAGACGGACTTGGCCCTGCGACTTTCATCTGGAGTTGGGACCCAGTCACCCGTCGCTGACCACTCCCTGAGTTTTCCTGTACTCTGGTCAGCTGGGACTGCTGTTCAGTGTCTGGGTGTAATTATCACGAAACAGCCTCTGACTTTAGGGGAGGAAAAAAGGAGTTTTAGATCAAGTAAGGAGATGATAGCTAACCAGTCCTGCACCCAAAACTGCAATTACAGCAATTCTGATGTCATCGTTAATCATGCCGATTTATGTTTTGAAAGGAAACCAAATGATGAATATAATGATTATTTCTGTTTCTGCTTCCCCCTTTCTCCTCAAAAATTGGCAATAGCACTAAAGTCAAATTAAACATCTGTTTGAAAAATAAGCTAGAGTGTTGATGACAGCTGCCCTAAACTTACAAATTCTCCACAGCTGTCAAACTCTAAATTAACAATGATTTTCATTTACGAGTAGCATAGCACTAAGATATAATGGAGCTTTTTCTCCTCTGTTTTTTCCAGCGTCCAGGGGCTATTATATGTGAAATCTTAGGGAAATGCCCAAGGTAACATGTAGCTGAAATCAACCTGCAATGATTAATCACAGAAGGCAAGGGGGACATTCTTCTCATGTAATCTCATTTATTCATTGGCTTTAGGTTGGGTATTCTCCGTGGTAAGCAGGCTGGCAGGGAGGCAAATAACTCAGAGACAAGTCTTTGATTACAGATTGAAAGTGAATGGCGATGGTGCACACCTGTGGAGGAAGGAACACCTCCTACGCCGCTGAGCACCCTCGGCTCATCTTCCAGCCTCATTTGCATCTTTGGTGGGATCCAGCACGTGCTTCTTCCAGATGCAGTAACACATGCCGAGGATGTGACTTCGTGACACCGTGGTCACATACTGGGTATAGAAACCTAAGCCATTTTGGTGACTGGATCAGTTATGCTAACTTGTTCCACACTTACTTCGTGACCCTGAAAGACGAAGTAGACTTGGAACCATTCTTTGTCCTTTTCTACCATTGTCGCAGAGTCACCACTGTCCCTCCTGGGGGTGGGGGAAGGCTCGGGGGGGGGAGCAACGTGTCTGTTGCACGATATATTCTCTGGTTAAAACAATACACGGGCTGCAAGGTTAATGTAGGCATGATACCACCTGGTACTTTTCACTCTGCCCAAATGTTTCCATATTTATCCTTTGACCATTTCATGTCAAAAATGTCCACAGGAATAAATTGTGGTATATATGTGTAATGGAGCATTATTCAGATCTACGAAGGAATGAAATACCATACATGCTACTACATGGGTGAACCTCAAAAACATTACCTAAGCGAAAAAAGCTGGGTGCAAAAGATCACGTATTGTGGGATTCCATTTATAGGAAATATCAGGAATAGGTAAATGCATCGAGACAGAATGAAGATTGGTGGTTGCTAGGGCTGGGGCAGAGGAGAGTGAGGAGAATCCACTCAATGAGTAAAGAGCTTTACGCTGAGGCAGTGGAAATGTTCTGGAACCAGATAGAGGTGGCAGTTAACGACATTGTGAATGTACTAAAATGCTACTGAATTGATGACTTTAAATGGTTAATGTTATGTCATGTGACTTTAATCTCAATTAAAAAAATGTCCACAGGGTCCAAATATTTTGTTTTGATCCCACCGTGACTAGGGGAGGGAGTAGATTGGCAACTCCAGCTCCGTCAGTGGGAGAGGACCGAGACTGGTCTTGCTGCTAGGGCCCTGGGCCCTGGGGCACAACTGGGGGGGCGTGTACTCACACACGCCCACCACGTTGTTGTAAGCTCCTGGCCCCTCCCAACGTTGGCACTATCCACAGAGCGAGGCTTCGGTGTTCCCACCTGAGCTTCAGCTCACTGCTGTGCCTGGAGTGCCTCTGCAGCCCATACTTCCGGTTGAATTCTGGACAGCTTCCTCCCCTGGGAGCTGGATCCAGCACCTGGGACTCCAGCTGCTGAGTGAAACTCTGCTGCCATTGGACAGCTCCCCTGGAACTGTGCCACCTTCAGCCTTTCAGGAACCCCTGGCATCTGGACTCCACCTGTTGGACGGTAGGTCTTAGGGCGTCTAAGTCTTCCTGAACCAAGCACATGTTGCCCTTTTAGACTTGGCCTTGGTCTTTCCCAATGCTCTCTCAAGAACCAGCCCCTTCAGCTGGCTGGGGTTTTTTCACCCCCTTTGCGGTAGGCTCCTTGTTTCCTACCCTGGTTAGAAAATAACCAGGTTCTAGATGACCTCAAGGGAAAGCAACCCTGAGATACAATAAAGGAGTCTGTGGTTCTTCTCATTACTTAATGCTGGGAAACTTGTGGGGTAAGCAGCACCCCTGCCACATCAGATCTCCTAAGCCTGCCAGCTTGCTCTAAATCACACGCAGTCATCTCATATGGGTTGTCTGTGTTATTTCCTTCCAAGATAAAAAGAGCTGGTGAGCCCTATGAAGCAACAGAGTATTATGAGTGCTAGCTAATTCCTCAGTGCTCATCTTCTTTTCCCACTAATAAGACTTTCTCACTCTCTTTTTTCAGAAGCCTTAAATTTTATTTTAAATTAAAGAATAACCTATATAAGCCCTGGCTGGTGTAGCTCAGTGGATTGAGTGCTGGCCTGCAAACCAAAGAGTTGCCGGTTCGATTCCCAGTCAGGGCACATGCCTGGGTTGCGGGCCAGGCCCCCAGTTTGGGGGATGGGAGAGGCAACCACACATAGATGTTTCTCTCCCTCTCTTTCTCCCCCGCTTCCCTTCTCTCTAAAATAAATAAATAAATAAAATCTTTAAAAAAAATAACCTGTATAAGAAAGTACACAGATTGTCAGTGTAGAGCGTCATGAATTTTCACAAAGGGAAACGCTACCCTCCCAACAGGAACACTGCTAGTGCTCCCGAAACGCCCTGGTGTCTGTCTCCTTCCAGATGTTGAAGGTCATTATCTGATTTTTAGCACCACAGGTTATTTTTTCCTGCATTTGAACTTTATATAGATAGAATCTTATATAGCATGTCCTCTTTTTAAGTATATTTTATTGATTCTGTTGTTACAATTGTCCCAATTTTTTCCCCTTTGTCCCCTTCCACCTAATACCCTCTCCCCTCCAGCACCCCCTTAGTTCATGTCCATGGGTCGTGTGTGTAAGTTCGTTGGCTTCTCCCTTTCCTATACTATTCTCAACATCCCCCATTTGGAGGGTTATCAGTTGGGAGGGGGAAGGGGAAAAAGGGGGAAATGGTGCAGGGATCATGAAAAATCATTGATAAGCCTTTCCCTTGCCAGATCTGTGGGTTTGTTTTCCACTTTCTAAATAGTAAATGACATTTAGTTTCCTCGCTCAGGGAAAAACGTCTCCCCCCACAGGCAGTCTTCTACCCCTTGGTTTATAGTGGGGGCTATGCCCTCACAGGCCAACTGAGGAAGAAGGTGAGGGTGAGGGTGGGGTTGGTCAAGCTCAGTCAGTGTAGTTTAGTGGTGACTAATTAACAATGAGGGGTTTGAAGTCAGGCAAAAGTGAGTTTAAGACTCAGATCTATCATGTAACAGTTATACGATAACTGTAACTACATTGTAACTGCTTTATTATCCTGAATATAAACTCTCTAAACCTCAGTGTTCTCATCAACAAAATGGGAATAATATAGAGAAGACCTATAAGTTTTTATGAGCACGGAGCTAAGGCATGCAATGCATAGTGCTGGTAATAAATGTAAACTACTTACACTGTTACTCACACTAATTGATGCACTGGGCACCTCCATATGCCCCTTCTCATCCTGCCACGCACCTCTGACTCCAACCACTGTTGTGCTGTGACCAGCTCTGCCCACTGTAATTGGATGATGCCCACCTCATCCTCATGGCGTACTTCTTGCTTTCTGTACCAGAGCTTCTTTGACACTGTAGTATGTGTTCAGAATCTGATGAGCACTCACATATGTGCACCCCAGAAGCTCAGGGGAGTTAATGCTTGTGCCCTGCCCCCTTTGAAATGGAGGATGGAAGCCAATGGATAATGGCTTCCCCCTGCATCTCTGGGCACACTATCCTGAGACACATGTCATAAGCCTTCTCAAAAGGTCCCAGCAGGATCAAGCACCACTTGCCTATAGTGACAGCCAAGTCAGTAACACTTGACTGAGTCACACATGCCACCCCCCACAATACACAGGCCCCCATCCCCACCTCCTGCTCTCTGGGATCATGTCCCAAACAAACTACCTGCATACAAGCCTTTGTCTCAGCTGGGCTTTTGGCAGAACCTGGGCCAGAAATCAGCAGTTACTGAGTGCCTAGTTCAGGGGGGTGCATAAGAGCAGGGGTCAATATGCTTTTTCTATAAAGAGCCAGAAAAGAAATGTTTTATGCTTTGTAGGCCATAAGGTCTCTACTGCAACTTCTTGTGAAAGCAGCCCTAAACAGTACACACATAAATGAGCATGGCTGTGTTCCAATAAAACTTTATTTACAAAAACAATCAGTGGGCCAGATTTAGACTATCAGTTGTAATTTGCCAACCCATGCATTAGGGCCACAAAGAGGAATAAAATTGATCCCTTCATCCAAGAAGCTCATAGTCTCATGTGGTGTGGAGAAGTGCCTAGAAATGAGACTCTTACATGGCTGGTATAAGTCATAAATGACCTTGGACACCATGTTAAAGAATTTTACCTTTTTCTTTGGCAATGAGGAACATTAAATCAATTATCATATCCTGTAGCAACTACAGCAGGGAATAGATGATTACACTAGCAGGAAGTGAATTCCTTCTTTTTTAACATTTATGTGAAGCCCAGTCCTACCCAAGGGCTGCCTCCTCTGCACGCCTCCTCTGCACTCCTCCAGTGCTCTGAGTGATATCCAACCTCCCATCCCCACCCTATTGTATTAGCAGAGCAAAGGTCCCTAATCTGATAGCCTTGAGGCCAGATGTGTTTCAGAATTCAGAAGAGTTTCGATTTCAGAAAGTAATAAAGTGAAAATTCCATATATTTTGTAATATCCCCATTAGGGCCTGAGGGAGCATCAAATACATTAATATTTACACTAAAGGACTATAAATGACTTCAAGTCAGTTCAGGGCTGGTTTGGGCCCTAAATGAATTAAGAAAACTATTTTGGATTTTAGAGGTTTTTGGATTTCAGAATTGCAGACTCTGGACTTGATTTGTTTTGTTGTATTTCACCCCTAGACTGTGATGTCCTCAAAGCCAGCCCCTGAGTCCTTAGTACCCACACACCGCAGGCACACCACGAGTGTTCCCGAGAGTGAGCAGACAAGAATGGCTGGAGAACTGTGTCCAAGGAGGGACTCAATGGAAGAAGAGGCTGATCAGGGACCCTGGTAAAGGACACGAGGAGACTTCAGTGCTCTGATTAGGATTCTGGACTTAATCTTGAAGGTGATGGAAGCCCTCATTTAAGTTGTTAGGTGATTGGGGTAACTCAGCAGCATATGAGGGCAGCAAGTCTATGCCAGTGTGAGGAAGGTGCCAGGGTAAGGACTGAGGAGGTTCCTGCCATAGTGAGGCAAGAGGGATCTATGAATACAAAGCAAAGCAAGTGAATGCAAAGCAAGTGATAGAAGAGACAGATCTGGCCACTACTGATGTTGGGGGAGAGGGAGAGGTTGGAGTTGAACCTGACCCAGTGGTACCAGTCGAAGACAGCAGAGTGCAGTATTATAATCACTGACTCCAGAGCCCAGATGCTTTTGTTTAAATCCCAGCTCTGTCACTCTGTAACCTGGGGAAAGTCACTTAACCACTCTGTGCTTTAACTTTCCCTTTTGTATTGACTTCCTAGAGTTGCTGTGAAAATTAAATAAGTATTTGTAATGCACCTAGAACAGGGCTTGGCTGTTGGCTATTACTACTACCTTTAGCAGATCATTGTTTCATAAGGTTGAATTCCCCAAATGATTCACCAAGTGACTGGTCTCCTCAGTGTAGGATGACATCTCAGACCCTCCTGGGAAGTGACAAATGAGTGTCAGAAATCTAGTAATAATGAACATGAATAAGGTACCCATGGACGGAGCCAAGGGGGGATGGGATTGAGGGTGGGAGGTGGGCGTGAATAGGGCCGGGGAAAGTGGTGGTGGGAAAATGGAGACAACTGTATTCGAACATCAATAAAAAAAAGGGAAAAAAGAAATCTAGTAACAAGACTATGTAATAAAGACAATAAATGAGCATCACTTCAGGAGACAGGACTTCCCTCTGATGAGGTGTTGTAAATATTCATGAGGGCTTTTTCTTTCAGTCAGCTGCGACTTTGCTATGGTGGTTTTCAGCATTCTTGTGGCATTGTCGCATGCCAGGGAAACTAAGTGCTGGGTCATTCATTTGGGGGGAGGATGTAAGGAGCACTGCCTGGAAAGCTTGTAATTTAGAAACATTCAAGTCTTTGCATCCAGTGGAAATGGTGTCAGGTTTGTGCCAAAAGGAAAGTCATAATTGCTATGTGCTTCCCTTCCCAGCCCTCCTGGACAACCGTCCGGCTTCAGAGCTGTCATCTATAGACACTGAGCAGACTCTGCCGCTGATTCTACCACGCTGTCATGTCCCAGGAGCATTACCCAAACATTGCACCAACAAACACTCCTTTTTGCAAGTGAGGACTGCAGCAAAGCTGGCATCTCCCCTTTCATCTGTCCCGAACTTCCCTGCCAGATTTCAGTGTCCTTACTAACTTTTTTTAAAATGAAACTTCCTCCAGCATGTCAGTCTACTGTTTAATAACCACTGATGGCTCCCTTGGTCCCCTTGAATCAAGTTCAATCTCTTCATCCTGACATTGGAGGAACTCCATGATTGAGCAATGGACTTTGGCCCCCAAAGACCTTTTAATCTCACTAAGTCTGTCTTTTAGTGTCTCCCAAGGCTGCCATCTTTATTCTTCCCTCGAAGCTCTCACTTCAGTTTTTACTCTGCCCACTCCCTTCACCTGGAATAACCTCTTCCCTTCTGTCCATTTAAACCCTATTTCAGCTTCTAAGATATAAACTAACCTTTCCAAGAAGCTCTGGTGCTCCCATTATTCCATTCCTTACTCATCTGCTTTCTGACTAACTATGCTTAATTTGTCCCCTGTTCATGTCTGTCTTGGGTTTGCTAATTTTTGCATATCTATGTTTTTAAAGATTTTATTTATTTTTAGAGACAGGGGAAGAAAGGGAGAAAGAGAGGGAGAAAACCATCAATGTGCAAGACAAATATAGATTGGTTGCCTCTCGCACACCCCCAACTGGGACTTGGCCCACAGCCCAGGCATGTGCCCTGACTAGGAGTTGAACTGGCAACCCTTTAGTTTGCAGGCTGGCCCTCAATCCACTGTGCCACACCAGCCAGGGCTGCATTCATATTTTTATTTAGCACAGTAGACTGAAAGTCTTGAAAGTCAGTATCAGTGCTAATGTACTCTGGGCACATGGCAGGTGCACAAGGAATACTGGTTACTTGGTTGCTTTCCCAACCACCTTCCACATGAAAAAAGGTGCAAACTTTTTCAGCTAGATAAGGATCTTTCTCAACTTGATTACAGACATCAGTTTGAAATCTGTACTTCATGTTATACTTAAAAGTGAAATATAATGGTATTCCTATTAAAATCAGATAATAAGCATGACTACCATTATTTAATTTTCTACTAGAGGTGACAGATAAGCAACTAATGCATGGAAAAAAAAAAAGGTATACACTTAGTCATTATATCCCCAAAGAATGGAAGAACAACTCATTAGAACTATCAAGAGGTTTTGGCAATGTCCAGATTTAAATTCTAGGTATATGAGTCAATAGGCTTCCTAAGTGCAAGCAATCAAGGATTAGAAAGTAAAATAGGAAAAAAGAGCCCATTCAAAATAGCAATAAAACTGTAAAATACCTATGGGGGAAAAAACCTCATAAAAATGTGCAATTTAAATGAAGAAATATTACATTACTTTGCTGAAGGACATAAAATACCCAATAAATAGGGAATATTCCATGTTTCTGACTTGCAAAACATATTGTAGGATGCTGACTCTTCTCACATTAAACTATTAATGCAAGGCAATACCATTTAAAATCTCAATGTAAGTTTTTATTAGACACAACAAACTTACTCTATGATTTGTCTGGGATCTGCTTGAATGGCCATGAACATTTTGAAATATAAGATTAATGAGTGATGACTTGCTATCAAAACATAAAATAAAATTTTGCTACTAAATGGTGTGGGTCTAATGCAGGAATAAAAAGATCAACAGAACGGAACAGACCTGTATCGAAATTTTATATTAGATAAAGTAGCGTGTCAAGCAATCAGGGAGAGGACAAACTATTCAACAAATAGATATGAGACAAGTAGTGAGTCATTCTGAGAAAAAGAGGTAGACTCTGATTTCCCATCTGTGCTGATGTGTTTGGCTTGCTTCTCCAGATACCTTTGCCACCCTTCGACACCCTGGTCTTTGCCTGAGAGGTGAATCTATATAGACTATACTAATATCACTGGGCTTCATCATCCTGGGAGCTGGGGCCAGGCCAAAGGGGCGAACTGGCAGGAAATCAGAGGAAAGGAGTGGGGTAGGAGCCTCTACAACCTCAGGCTATTTGTTTCCCTAAACTAAAAGTCTCAGCTCCTGAGACAGGAGGGTCTTCTCTGCTCTGTCCTCTGTTTCCCTACATTTTGCTCTTCAGTTCTGGGTGGTGAAAGCTCCTCTCCCTGTTGCTGTGGTCACACCATTGTAAACAGACCCTTTGTTAAACTGACCCTTTGGCAACCTCATGTTGAGCTTGCCCTCTGTTTTCCATTGGACTTATTTGAAGCATATCATTCACAAAATTAAGACCTAAATTTATTTTTAAATTTATAAAAATATTAAAACTATGGGAATATATTTATAATCTTGGATGTAGGAAGATCCTTTTAAAAATAGACACAAATCAGCCCTGGCTGGTGTAGCTCAGTGGATTGAGCGTGGGCTGGGAACCAAGGGGTCCCAGTTCGATTCCCAGTCAGGGCACATGCCTGGGTTGCAGGCCAGGTCCCCAGTGGGGGCCACGTGAGAGGCAACCATACATTGCTGTTTCTCTCCCTCTCTGTCTCCCTCCCTTCCCCTCTCTCTAAAAATAAATAAATTTTAAAAATCTTAAAAAAAATGTTCTCAAAGTGATTGTGATGATATGAATACAATAAAAACATTAAATTAAAAAAAGACACAAATCAAACTTCAAAAATGAAAGTGTGGATACACGTGATTGAAATAATAATTTCAATTTTCTGGACGATTAGATACCTATAAGCAAAGTTAAGAGAAAGGTGGAAAGAAACATTTAAAATGTGTGACAAAGTATTATTTTCTGGAACATATAAAGATCAATTTTAAGTGCTATGTATAAAATATTTTTTGCACATAAAAATATTTTATATAATTAGACATTTAACGATTTTAAAATCAATTTTAAAAAGCTGTGTCATTAGGAAAACAAATAAGAACATGAATAGGCATAGGAAACAGAAATGGAATATATATGAAAAAATTCTTACTATTACTAGTAATCAGGAAAATGCGAATTGATATGAGATACTGTTTTTAACTATCAGGTGGGCAGAACTTGGAAGATCGATAATGCCAAGAGTTGTTCGGTGAGTAAGGAAACAGGCTTTCTTGTTCATAGTGAGGGAAAATGTTTAAGTTGGCACACTTTTTGGAAGAAAATCTGGCAATGTCTATTAAAATTATAAACGTGTATCCATTATGACCCCATTTCTTGGCTTCTACTGGGGATAAAAACTTGCATATTTGCTCAAAGAGACATGTACAAGGGATGCTCATCATAATATTATTTGTAACAGTAAAAAACCAGAAAACAATCTAAATGTCCTCCATCAACTATGGAATCATTAACACATTCCCGCTATAGATGGTGTGCAACAGTTTTTCAAAAGAGGTTGATCTCTATGTCCTGACCTGGAAATCTCTGGCACATTTTAGTGAAAGCCCGTTCAAGTTCAGTGCAACATGTAGACCATGACACCGTTGGTGTAAACTTAAATTCCCACAAAAATGAAACTGCGTTCTTTTATGTTTATTTATATGCATGTAAACATACAGATAAATCTAAAGAATAAACACCAATTGATATCTTTGCTACCATTGGGTAGGAAACTCTGAGACTCATTGGGGGCAATGTCAGGAATTTTTTCCTACTTTTTCTGCAGTCTGTATTTCTCTATTTTCTATAGTGTTTGAAACTGTACAGTGTGAATGTATTTACAGCTTATCTATAAAACTGTTTTTTCCTTAGTGAATAGTTGGAGCTTGTATTTCATTCTTTCAAAAGAAACCCAAAAAAGGAAGAACATGGGGTTTTAGAGTTACATGGATGTGTGACTTCACAAAACTCGTCTGATTCTTGGAGACCTGACTCTTCCTCTGTAAAGTGGGGTAACTGTTGTGAAGATTAATTTAGATAAAGCCTGAGAGAAGTGCAGCTGAGTTCCTGGGACACAGAAAGTACTGGCTGACCCTTTCTCTCTCCTCCATTTGGCCCATGAGAATCTCAAGGGCCAAGAACATGCCTCAGTTGCCTGTATATCCTGGATGCCTGTGCAGATAGAAGCTCAGTGACATTTGTTGAAAGAATAAGTGGATGCACAGGCCATGTTGGTTAACTGTTAATAAGTAAACGTATGTTCACATGTGTTCATTGTTAATGCGTAAACAAGAGACGCCTTTCTGGCCTCCTCCAGGGAGATGAAAAGCTTCTGGTTTGTGAGAACAAGAAATCAAAGGAAATCAGAGAACTAGGCCAGAGAGATAAAAGTTTTTGAAGTGGGATGACTCATCACATAGGTCTGATGTTTTCCAACTTTCTCTTTAGGCCCCGGGCTCTGTGGAGTGATAGGGCCACCATGGCTACGAGAAAGCCAACCCGAGACGCCGTGTTCAGGCTGAGACACTGGATACACTCTTGGACAGTGGCCAGGCCGTATATGACAACAGACATCTGACCCCAACCTCTGCGGCAACTGGCCTGGGAAACCAAAGCACAACCTCCGAAGCTATCAGCCTTGAACGTTTAGGACTTGGTCCATGCCAGCCAGCTTCTCTCATTTTTGCCCCCACTGCCTCCTCTATTTTTAATTCAGGACCAACCAAAGAAACCCAAACACACTCTCCAAACAAGCTGCATAACGTGCTTTACTTCTACTTAGCCACCTTCTGCTTCCCCATGCAAACCACCTCCGATCAGCACGGACCTGCAATCTTCTCCCTTTTTCACTGTAAAGCTTTCCCGCTCCTCTGCCTGCCTTCAAGTCTCTGCCAAAGGGCAGTGATGGCAGCCGACTCCCTTGATATATACCAAGCTCTGAATAAATAGTCTCCGCTTGTTCTCCTTTCAGTGTTTTTGTTTATTCCCACGAGGTCTTCTCCCACATTTCAACTAGATACTAGATGCATGTGATATGTTGGGCTTATAATATTAAAATATTTCGTCTAAAATATTCTACTGCTAAATTTTTAAAACAAATCTCCAATGTAAATTAATGCCAAGAGCTAAAGTTCTCAAGGAATCCGAACTAGAAAAGAAACAAATGATGCCCAGACAGATAGCAGCAAAAGACAGGGCTGAGTCTGGACAGGGGACAGAGGTTTCCAAAGATTTCTGTCAGCTTTATTCCATAAGGCAGGCACACCTGCGTCCGGATGCTGCAGGGAGTGATGTGCATAGGCGAAATGCTTCCTTAACAGCCTCCCCTCGGGGCCGGGCTGGAGTGAACTACAGTTGTAAGTCTGTTGAAGTGTCCACCCACCAGAGCTACAGACAAGTGAACCAAATACAGGAATCAGGCCTCGGGTGATGGAAAGAAGAGGAAGGTGGCTGGAAAGGTCCCATCCCCTGCCTCCACGGGAAAATGACTTCTTGGGTACTGGAATTGGAGCCCTGCTCACCTAACCATGATGATTTGACTGTTTGGAATCCTAAAATTCTCACCATTCCTCTACACAGTCTATAATCTATTTAAAATGTGTTCCTATGTTTCCCAAACTGGTGAATGCCAATAGATGTCTCAGTAGAAAAGGAACTTTACAGTCAAATACGTTTGGGAACTGGTGGGTAAAACCAAGTCAAACATTTCATATTAGTAGGAGTTTGTAAAACTGTCAGTATGCTAACATATGTTGTGAATCTGCAAGAAGGGGATAGAGTATTCAGCGTTTTCCAAACTTGTTTAACCACAGAGTTGATTTCTTGCCCACCTATTTATATCTATCTCCCCGAACATCATTCTGTGGCATACAATTTTGGAGACACAGCTTTGAGATAATGCCACTTTTCAGAGGAAAACTATTAGCTGGTTAACACCTCTTACTCTCTACTGTAACTCACCAAAAGGGAAATCAGGAGGCCCCCTAGGAAGTGGCACAAGAGGGCAATTTTGATGGGAGGAGGAAAAAAATAGGATCATGAAGGAGAACTAGACTTATTAGGTATCAAATTCCAGATGGAGAAAGTCAAAGATTATCCTCACCTGGTTTGTAATTTCGCTTAACTAGCCACAATATCATTATCTCTAGGAAGATAGACAGTGGCCAGGAGAATCACTGTATTAGATAAAAATTGAGATTCAGGAGAATGATTCTTATGTAGCACTTTACGAATAATGGCCCATAGTCCTATTTTTGAGTTGAGATAACTGAGGGCGGAGAAATTATGCAGCTTGCCTGATGCCCCAGCAAAGCCACTTCCTTTCTGCAACACCATGAATTTTGATGGACCCCAGGGAAGGGGAATGAAGTGTTAAAAGAATTCCACGCTCACTTACTTTAGGATGACACAGCCCGATCCTGCTGGTGGTGCTATCCAGAACACTTGGATGCGCGTCCTCCTCCGAGGGGTGCTTTCCGTGACCGCGACAGGGCAGTTACTCATAAACTGCGTTTCCTCTTCATCTATGATCTGTGGAAAACCAGTGACACATACACACATTAAAATGTGCTTCACTTTGGGAAGGCTCTTAAGTTTCCGAGTTGACACTTTCTTAATTTTATTTTTAAACCTGTCATTTTGTGTCAGCAACTCTAGATCCCCAGACACCAGAACAATGCCTGGGATAGACTCCCAGCCAATGCTTGTTGATTAACATGCCGGCAAGGGGCTGGCATCTGTTCTGGGCTCTCTGGGACCAGGATTTTGGGTCAGCACTTTGAGGAACAGACCTCTAGGTGATGGTCTTGCTCATTTCACTAAGATGAGGTATGTCCCACCTCAGGGAAGGAAGAAGACAATGGGGAACAGAAAATCCAAAGCAAACACTCTCTATATACCGTAGCTAGACTTTTAACTCAGCTACAGTTTTATAGCTTGAAAATAAAATGTTAGAAGAAAACACCCCTTTGGAGAAGTATCTCAAAGTACGTAAAGTTCCCCGGTTTCAGAGCACAGCTTACTCGTGAAATCTCTACTTTCTTAATTTGTGCGTTCTATCAGCGCTCTCCCACGTTAACCATCAAGGTTTCCTACGACAGTGCGAAAAAAGCTGGTGGCCATTCCCATTCCCCAAGGTGCTTTCAGCATTTCTGCTGCTTGCATCTGGGTCTGCTGCCAGCACTTGCCTATTCTTCTATTAGAACCATAGACTATGGATCTCTGGGGGAATCATCTAAATCCAATGGGTCTTAAGTGCCAACTCCAGTTGATTGGTAGTAGCTCTGTCACGAGCACTGTTAATACAGTAATGGATAACATTTATTGAGTGTTTGGTAAATGCAAGCACTAAACTAAGTGTTTATCTGAATTACTCATTTAATCTTCAGATATAACCTGATGAGAGAGATCATTATACCCACATTGTATTTTTCTTTTTTTTATTGTTGTGCAATTACAGTTGTCCCCATTCCCCGCCCCCCATCATTACTTTCCTCCACCCGACCTACTCCCACCTCCCACATTCAATCCTCCCCGCCCCCCACTCTTTTTGTCCGTGGGTCCTTTACACATGCTCTTTGACGACCCTTCTCCTTTGCTTCATTATCCCCCTGCCCCCTCCCCTCTGGTTACTGTCAATTTGATCTTTATTTCCATGTCTCTGGTTATATTTTGCTCGCTTGTTTGTTTAGTTAGTTATTTTCTTTTTTTTTAAGTCCCTCTCTTTTTTAAGCACAGCAGTTAAAAAAAGTTAAGTCGGACAAACTCATTAGTTCATCATGCGTTTTCATCACTGGACAAAGCAAAGGCAATCATCTATTACATTTTGCTTATCTCTGTATTCTTTATCCTACTCCCATTTCCCTCCTCTGTTTAACACTTACTCCTAAATATTTAATATACGTTCTTCTGAGTGTGTGTGTATTACTTACTTCAAGTTATATATAATTGTTTTGTATTTGAATGTTTCTTTCACCTAACGTATGCTTTTGGGATATGTCCGTGCTACTGTGTATGAATGTAATTCATTGATTCTGTTGCCTAGTGTGCACTGCACGTTTCGACCACATGCTATCTACCCACTGTCCCAGTGAGGAGCACGTGGCTGACATCCAGCTCTTTGCCTGGAACATGGCTGCAATGAAGATTCTCATGCTGCTCTGCTTGTGAACACACGTGAGAGCTTCTCAGCAATATAAGCCATGTGGTGGGATTGCTGGGTCGTTAGGTTGTGGGTATAATCATATTAATTTCACTAATTACTGCCAGATTGTTCGGCAGAATGGCGATGCCTGCTTTTATTCTATTAGCTTGGCACAAGGGTTTCCATTTCCCCACATCCTCACCAGTACTGTGATTGCTGGATTTTCTAATAGTTTCCAGTTCGATACATGTACATTATATCTTGTTTTAATACTAGCAAATTTGAGCATCTCTTCACAAATGTATCAGGTCTGTCCTTCTGTGAACTGACTACTTAAAATCTTTATCAGTGGATTTTCCTGCCTTTTTCTTGCTAATTTGTAGGACTTTCTAGATACGAGTCCTTCATTATTTACAAATATCTTTCTGTTTCCCAGAGGTTCATCTTATCTTTAGAATTCTTTGTTTAACAGAACTCAATTAATTCTCATGTAGCCACATTCATCAATTTCTCTCCTATGGCTTGCATGTTTTTAGTTTTGTCTAAAAACTGAGATCTCAAAGGTATTCTCCAATATTTTTTTCCATTCGTTTTATCATTTTACCTTCACATTTAAGTCTTCAATCCTTTTGGAATTTATTTTTTTAATGCGATGGAGTAGGGATCTAACTCTATTTTCTCCATACTATAAGCTACTGTAAAAATTAATTAACTTTTTTAAAGAGCAGTTTTAAGTTTACAACAAATTTGAGCAGAAATTAGAGTTCCCATATACTTCCTGTCCCCACACACGCACAACTTCCTACATTATCAATATCCAGCATCAGAGTGGTACGTTTATTACAACAGATGACCTACATTGACACGTTCTTGCCACACGAAGTCCATAGTTTATTTTAGGCTTCACTCCAGGTGTTGTACTTTCTAATGGTTTTGACAAACATATAGTGACACGTATCTATCAGTATGGCATTGCACCTTGTAGTATTGTACTGAATATCACTGCCTTAAAACTCCCCTGGGCTCTACCAATTCACCTCTCTCTGTCTCCCACCCCAAAACTTGGCAACCGTTAATCTTTTAATAGAATCACTTATTAGTTCCAGGAGGGTTTTTTTTTTTTTTTTTTTTTGCCATTTTTCCAGATTTCTCTATATATTTCATATTGTTTATGAACAAAGACAGTTTTATTTCTTCCTTCCCAACCTATATACCTTTTATTTTCTTTTGTCTTACTGGATTAGGTAGGACTTCCAGTATGATGTTGATCTTAACAGGAAAGCTTCAAGTTTCTTACTAGTTAAGTATGAAATAGCTATAGGTGATTTTTTGTAAATGTTCTTTATTGAGTTGAGGACATTCCTCTCTGTTCCCAAAAGTTTTTAACATGAATGTATATTGGATTTTGTTAAATGCTCTTTCTGCATCTATTGATATGATGATGTGATTTTTCTTCTTTAGAGCGTTGATGTGATAGATTACATTTATTGTCTTTTAAATGTTGAAACAGCTTTGCATATTGGGATAAATCCCACTTGGTTGGGTGTACAATTCTTCTTATATATTGTTGGATTCAATTAGCTAATATTTTCTTGAGAATTGTTACATCTATGTTCATGAGAGATGTGGGTCTGTGGTTTTCTCACAAAGCATTTGTTTGGTTTTAGTATTAGGATGATCCTGGCTTCATAAAATGAGTTTGAAAGTAGATAATTGGTATAATTTCTTCCTTAAATATTTGATAAAATTCACTAGCGAACCCTAGTGCTTTCTGTTTTGTAAGGTTATTAATTATTGATTCAATTTTTTAAAATATAGGCTTAGATTGTTTATTTCTTCTTGCATGAGTTTTAGCAGATTGTGTTTTTCAAGGAATTTAACAATTTCATCTAGGTTATCAAACATGTGGGCATAGAGTTGTTTGTAATACTCTTTTATTATTTTTTAATGTCCAGAGACTTTGGGGTGATGTCTTTCATTTCTGAGATTAGTAATATGTTTCTTCTCTGTTTTTTTCTTAGTCTGACAGTTGAGGGAATTAAAAGACTGAGATGCCCAGGTTCAGCTGAAGCCATCAGCCACTTCCCTTGCCCAGGTTCAGCTGAAGCTGCCAAACACTTCCCCTGCCCCAGTTTTTAGCTGAAGCTGTTAACTGCTCATCTTTTGCTTCTGTAAAGTGCTTTGCACCGAAAGAAAAAAAAAAAAAAGACGCGGCCCGCACTAAAACAGATAAAAGGGACCACAAACTGCAACTCGGGGCCCAGATTTGGAGACCACTCCTCTGGGTCTGCATGCGTAAATAAACTGCCTCTTTGCTACCTCCAACGTCTTGACTGAGTAAATTTTCCCGCAACGTGACTAGAGGCTTATGGGTTTTACTTATCTTCTTAAAAAGCCAGCTTTTGGTTTTGTTGATTTTCTCCAGTTGATATCTTATTTTCAATTTCGTTGATTTCAGCTCTAATTTTTATTATTTCTTTTCTTCTGCTTACTTTGAATGTAATTTGATTTTCTTTCTCTAGTTTCCTAAAGTAGAAGGAAACTTAGATTATTAATTTTAAATATTTCTTCTATTCAGATATGTACATTCAATGATATAAATATTCCTCTAAACACTGGTTTTGCGGCATCCTGCGAGTTTTGATGAGCTGTATTTCCATTTTCATTTAGTCCAATATATTTTAAAATTTAACTTGAAGTTTCTTCATTGACACATGTGATAGAAGTATGTTGCTTAATCTCCAAATATGTACTTGAAGATTTTCTAGCTATCTTTCTGTTCCTGATTTCTAGCTTAATTTCATGCTGGTCTGAGAGCAGTTAGTGTATGCATGCATTCTATCCTTTTCAACTTAAGATTTGTTTCATGAAGCAGAATGTGGTCTATGTTGGTGAATGTTCCATGTGAGCTTAAGAAGGATGCGTAATCTACTGTCACTGGATGGAGTAGTCTATAGATGTCAACTACATCCGGCTGTTTGATGGCATGGTGGAGTTCAAGTATGTCCTTACCGATGTTCTGCCAGCTGGATCTGCCCATTTATAATAGCAGGTGTTGAAGTCTCCAGCTATGAAAGTGGACTTATCTCTTTGTCCTTGCATTTCTATTAGTTTTTACCTCTTGTATTTTGACACCCTGTTGTTCAGCACATACGTATTAAGGATTATTATGTCTTCTTCAACTATTGAGCCCTTCATCATTATGTAATGCTCCTCTTTATCCCTGCTAATCTCCTTGCTCTAAAGTCTGCTATATCTGAAATTAATACAGCTATTCCTGTTTTCTTTTGATTAGTGTTAACATTGTATATCTTTTTCCATCATTCTACTTTTAATCTATATATGTCTTTATATTCAATGTGAGTTTTTTATAAACAACACATAGTTGGGTCTTATTTTTTTTATTTCGCTCTGAAAACCTGACTTTTAATTGGTGTATTTAGACCACTGACATTTAAGGTGATTCTTTTTTTTTTTTAAGATTTTATTTATTTATTTTTAGAGAGAGGAGAAGGGAGGGAGAAAGAGCAATATATGGTTGCCTCTCACTGGGGACCTGGCCTGCAACCCAGGCATGTGCCCCAACTGGGAACCGAACCGGGACCTTTTGGTTCCCAGCCCGCACTCAATCCACTGAGCTATACCAGCCGGGCTAAGGTGATTCTTGATTATAGTTGGATTAATATTTGCCATATTTGCTACTATTTTCTATTAGTTGCGCTTGTTTTTTGTTCCTATTTTTGTCTTCCAACACTTTCTGCCTTCTGTGTTTTTTTAAAAAATATATTTTATTGATTATGCTATTACAGTTGTCCCACTTTTTTCCCCTTGGCCTCCTCCTACCTGGTACCCCCATTCCCTCAAGCAATCTCCCCTCCATGGGTCATACATATAAGTTTTTTGGCTACTCCGTTACCTATACCATTTTTAACATCCCCCTGTCTATTCTGAACCTACCAATTTGTGCTTCTTAATCTCTGTACCTTTCCCCTCATTTCCCCTTCCCCCCTCCTAACTAATAACCCTCCAAATGATCTCCATATCTATGATCCCGTTCCTGTTTTGCTTGTTTGCTTAGTTTGTTATTTGGATACAATTATTGATAGTTGTGCATTTATTGCCATTTTAATCTTCATCATTTTGATCTTCTTCTTTTTCTTAAATATTGTTTCATGTAATAATGGTTTGGTGATGATGAACTCCTTTAGCTTTACCTTATCTAGGAAGCACTTTATCAGCCCTTCCATTCTAAATGATAGCTTTGCTGGATTGAGTAATTTGGGTTGTAGGTCCTTGCTTTTAATCACTTTGAATACTTCTTGCCAGTCTCTTCTAGCCTGCAAAGTTTCTTTTGAGAAATCAACTGACAGTCTTATGGGACCTCCTTTGTAGATAATTTTCTCCTTTTCTCTTGCTGCTTTTAAGATTCTCTCTTTATCTTTAACCTTTTACATTTTAATTATGATGTGTCTTGGGTCCATCTTGTTTGGGACTCTCTGTACTTCCTGGATTTGTATGTCTATTTCCTTCACCAAATAAGGGAAGCTTTCTTTCCTTGTTTTTTCAAAAAAGTTTTCAATTTCTTGTTCCTCCCCTTCTTTTCCTGGCACCCGTATGATTCAGATATTGGTATGTTTAAAGATATCCCAGACGTTCCTAAGCCTATACTCATTTTTTTAAATTACTATTTCTTTCTGCTGTTCTGATTGAATGCTTTTTCCTTCCTTGTGTTCCAAATTGTTGATGTGATTCTTGGCTTCATCCTCTCCACTGTTGATTCCCTGTAGATTTGCTTTATTTCACTTAGTGTAACCTTCATTTCTTCCTGAGTCTTTTTTATGCTGTTGAAGTATTCAGTGAATTCCTGGAGCATCCTGATAACCAGTGTTTTGAACTCTGCATCTGATAGGTTGCTTATCTCCATTTTATTTAGTTCTTTTTCTGGAGTTTTGTTCTGTTCTTTCATTTGGGCCATATTTTTGTCTCCTCATTTTGGCAGCCTCCCTGTATTTGTTTCTGTGTATTAGGTAGAGCTGCTTTGACTCCCTGTCTTAGTACACCTGTTAAGTTTTATGGGGAGGAGCCTTAGGTAATTGCCAGAGCAGGCCAACCGGGGTCACTGCCCTGTCGCTCTGCGTAGGGGAGGGCTTGCAGAGAGGACAAGGCTGCTGCCTGGCCTCTGGAGCTTTGTCTGGGAGGAAGCTGTAGTATTCGTACTACAAAGCTGTAGGAGGAGTCTCCGTAGGAGTCTATGAAGTTGTCTCCCCACTTGTATTTCACTTTCTCCCCATGTGCCACTGGTACCCTTCCAGCTGTCGCCTTATGTTGAGTCCCCGAGGAGGTGGGCCTGCATGTGTCTTAAGTCCGTTGTGAGCCCTTTAAGAGGATTCAGTTTCTTCCACCGCACCAACCCCCACTGGTTTTTACAGCCCCATTTATGGGGACTCATCTTCCTGGAGCTGGACTCTGGGCTGGGTGGTCTGGCCTGGGGCTGGGATCCCTCACCCCTGAGGGATCCCTCACCCCTGAGGTATCCCTCCTGTTTTTTATCCACCACTCATGGATGTGGGATCGACGGTTATGTCTCCACACCTCTCTGCACCACTCTAAGTCTCCACACCTCTCTGTACCTCTCCATGTCTCTGCCCTCCCTACCCATCTGGATGAATGTGGCTTCTTTCCATCCTTGGTTGTTGGACTTCCACACAGCTCGAGTATCTGACAGTTCTGGACACTATTTGTTTTGCAGCGTAGCTGTACATTTTGCTCTAGATGTGTGCAGAGGTGAGGCATGTTTACTTACGCCTCCATCTTGACCTCAAGTCTGCCTTTTGTGGTTTTAACTGAGCATTTCATATGATTCTATTGCTCTCCTTTCTTAGCATATCAATAATACTTTTCCTTTTTTTAGTGGTTGTCGTAGAATTTGCCTTACAATATATTTACAACTAACCCAAGTCTACTTTCAAATGACACTATATTGCCTCACAGATAGTGCAAATACCTTATAATATGAAAATATTCTTAATTCTTCCATCCTGTTCATTGTACTATTGTCATTTATTTCATGAGCATATTTATAGCTATAAGTATACAAAACTGAATGCATTGTTGTTATTTTGAGCAAACTGTTATCTGTTCAATCAACTAAGAATAAGAAAAGATACAAATTTTCACTTTACCTTCACTTATTCTTTCTTTGATGCACTTCCTTTTTTTTGTGAAGATCCAAGTTTCTGACCTATATTATTTTCCTTCTTGCTAAAGAACTTTAAACATTTCTTGCAAGGCAGGTCTACTGGCAACAGAGTCCCTCATTTTTTCTTTGTCTGGGTAAGTCTTTATTTCTCCTTACTTTTGAATAATAATTTTTCAGGATACAGAATTCTAAGTTGATGGTTCTTTTCTCTCAGCACTTTAAATTATTCACTCCACTCTTTTTTGTTTGTATGATTTTTGAAGAAAAGTTGGATATAATTTTTATTTTGTCCTCTAAAATAAGGTGTTTTTTCCCCTCTGGCTTCTTTTAGGACTTTTCTTATCTCTGATTTTCTGTAGTTTAAAAATGACATGCTTAGATGTAGTGTTTTTGACACTTATTTTTCTTGGTATTCTCTGGGCTTCCTGGATCCATGGTTTAGTGTCTGATGTTGAGAAAATTCTGTTGTTATTGTTTCAAATATTTCTTCTGTTTTTATTTTCTCTTCCCTGGGATTCGCATTATGCGTATGTTATACCTTTTGTAGCTGTCCCACAGTCCTTCGATATTTTGCTCTGGTTTTTTTTTCAGTCATTGTTCTCTTTTCTTTATCATCTTAGAGGTTTCCATTGCTATATCCTCAAGCTCAGAGATTCCTCAGCTGTGTCCAGTCTACTAATAAGCCTATCAAAGGCATTCTTCATTTCTGTTACAAGGTTTTTTTTTTTATCTCTAGCATTGCTTTTTGTTTTTTTCTTAGGATTTCCATCTCTCTGCTTACATCACCCATCTGTTCTTGCATGCTGTCTACTGTATCCACTAGAGCCCTTAGCATATTAATCACAGCTGTTTTAAATTCCTAGTCTGATAACTCCAACATCCCTGCCATGTCTGGTACTGATGCTTTCTCTGTCTCTTCAAATTTTGTTTTTTTTTCCCTTGTAGCAGGCCTTTTAATTTTTTGTTGACATGTGGACATGATGTACTGACTAAAAGGAACTGAGGTAAACAGGCATTTAGTAACGTGGTGGTGAGGTGTGTGTTTTCGGGGGACCCTTCTATTGCCCTGTTGTTAGGTCTTTGTCTTTTGGTGACCTGTGCTCCTGCATTGTGAACTTCACACATGATCCTTAGTTTTTTTCCCTCCTTAGATTAGACAGGATGGCTGGAGGGGGCAGGGGTTGCGTGCCCCACCCCTTCCCGCAGATTAGGCTCTGGTAAAACAGTTTGCTCTGAGGGCAGGCTTTGTTAAGAACAGAATGCTCTGGCGCATTAAAAATGGTTCATTTTCTCCTCCCCCTGCCAGAAGGGTATACAAGGGAATTTTTCTCTGATATTCACTGTGAGGACAGACCTGGTAGAGCTCACCAACGTTTTGCTCCCCTCCCCAATTCAACAGATGGGTGTCCCTGCAGTTTTCAGCTCTCCCGTTGTCAATGCTGAGCCTTTGGCAATCTATCAGCCACAGATCAGGTGTTCCTACCCCAACCTGTGGAGGTTCTGTTCTGGTAAACTTATTCCCTGTGTCCTCCTGTCCATCTCCCTGATTTTGAGGGCCGTGGTTTGCCCCGCAATGGATATCAGAAGAGTTGTTGATTTATTTCCCAGTCTGTTTGTATTTATACTTCTTGTTAAGGTGGAGGGGCAACCTCAAGCTCCTTACACACTGGATGGGACGCCAGAAGCCCATACTGTGAGCTACTTTTATCACTACTTACTCCATCTTCCCCTCACTTTTTTGTAGCGTTCCCTCTCTCATATATAGAGTGATGGTGTGATTTGCCATCAGACAAGGTTGGAAAAGGCTGTTATTCATAATTCTTCTAGGACAACAGGCAAAACTGAGACTTTCCTAGGCAAACGGGACATATGTTCAATGTAATCACATACCAGGTTCCTAGAAACTCATGCTGTTTCTGGTAGTTAATATTTGGGAGGGCAAGGCCCTCTTCCTTTCTCTCCTTTATCAACATCATGTTATCTCTTTATGGATCTTCATTTTTCATCTATGGTACAAATACTCTAACAGGGGTGTCCAACATTTTGGTATCTCTGGGTCACACTAGAAGAAGAGTTGTCTTGGGCCACACATTAAATGCACAAACACTAGTGATGAGCAAAAAAATGAAAATAAAAAGGTTTTAAGTAAATTTATGATTTTGTGTTGGGCCACATTCATAGGCATCCAGGGCCACATGTGGTCTGTAGGCCGTGGGCTGGACACCCCTGTGTCTAGAAGCTCCATTACCTCCTGTCGCTCCTCTTCGCAATGTGGCAAAGCCCCAAACCTGGATGGACTTCTCATACCTGTGCGGCGCAGTGCAGCTGGACAAACCGTGATAAGGCTGATTGTCTCCGATATTAATCGAGTCCTAGCCTCAAATGTGCCCTGCTCTGGTGCTGTATGTATCTGGCTAACTGTTATTTTCCCACTCTTGACAATGATGATTTCGAATCTTCCCAAATCTCCCCAAACCTCTCACTGTATTACTTTGTCTGTTACCTTACAGAAAAAGAAAAGAAAAGAAAAACAGAGGTCCTCAGATATAGAGGCTCTCATTTCCCAATCTGCAGCTCCCCCACCTCCTTCCTTCCTGTTATAACAGAGGAGCCTTACTTTGCTTACATCTCTGCTTTGGTCCCATCCCTTCTTCCCGACTCTAACAATTTCCTCTTTTCTCTCCTCCAGATTCAAGTTTTGCCCCAGCTGAATCATTCCCATTAGCTTTTGAAGCACATTCGAGTTTCTCCATTAAAAAATTAAGAGATATAGTTAACCCTCCTCTCCTTCTGGGTATGGCGGCATCTCTCTTCTCTCTACCACAATGAAATTACTTGAAGGAGTTGGCTATGCTTACTGTGTTCACTTCACCTCCTGCTCATTCTCAACCCAATCCCAGGTGTTTGGAGACATATCACACGACCAAAACAGCTCTATCTGAGGTAATCCCTGGCTTCTGCAGTGCTTAACCCAACAGATACTATGTAATCCTTCTCCAAAGACTCTCCTCCCTCCGTTTCTGTGCCATAGCTCCTTGCTGCCCTCTTCCCCCACTTCAACTGTCCTGTCCTCTGTTTCTCAAATTTCTCTGGCTGCTCAAGTTTTTTTTTTTTTTTTTGTAATCTACACCTGAGGACATGCTTATCGATTTTAGAGAGAGGAAGTGGGTGGGGGAGAGAGAGAGAAACATTGACATGAGAGGGCAACATTGATCAGTTGCCCAGTTGCCTCCTGCACGAGCCCCGACCAGGGATTGAAGCTGCAACCTATGTACATGCCCCTGACGAGCCATCTTTTTTTGGTATACAGGATGATGCTCCAACCAACTGAGCCACCTGCCAGGTCTCTACTGGCTTTTAAATTTGAAATTTCTCAAGTCTCAGTCCTAAGCCCTCTCTTGTTCTGACTTTATTATCTCTCTGTAGGTGACCTCATTCAGCTCATGCTTTAATTGCTATCTCTGTGTAGATAATTCACAAATTTTATATTGTATTTCTAGTCTTGGTGGTTTCTCTGAGCTCTAGGCCTGTATCGCCAACCTTTAATATTCTACTTGCATTTCCTCCATGGATCAAAAATACCTCAAATCCTCCTTGTCAACGACTTAGCTATCTTCCCTCTAACCTGGTCCTATTCCAAGTGTACAAGTCAGAAATGTTGGAAGTCATCCTTGGCTCGTCCCTCTCTCTCACGCTTTGTGGCCAAATGCTATCCACTTTACTTTCCAAATATCTCTTGAATTCCTACTACCATCCCTACTGTTACCCTAGACTAAGCTACCTCATTTTTAATCTAAAACAATATGAAATTATCCTGCCTAGTCTTTGTACTTCCTTTCTTCTCTTTCTTCAGTTTGTTCTCTATACTGCAAGCCAGAGCAATCTTTTCTTTTTTTTTTTTTTAATATTTTATTTATTTTATTTTTAGAAAGAGGAGAAGGGAGGGAGAAAGAGAGGGAGAAATAGCAATGTATGGTTGCCTCTCACGTGGCCCTCACTGGGGACCTCACTGGGGACCTGGCCTGCAACCCAGGCATGTGCCCCGACTGGGAATCGAACCGGGACCCTCTGGTTCCCAGCCCGCGCTCAATCCACTGAGCTACACCAGCCGGGCCAGAGCAATCTTTTAAAAACACAAATGTAATGATAATATCTCCCTTTTGAGAACAATTCCACAGCTTTTTATTGTTTCCAGAATCAAGACTGAATCCTGACCAGAGCTGAGTCCCTGCCTTCCTGCCTCCGAGTCTCCTGCCGCCTCCCTCGTTTTCTGCACTTGGCTGTGCTGGTCTTGTTTTCTCCTGCCAAAGCTTAGTCAGTTCCCATTTCCTTCCCCGCTTCCTTCCCCTCCCTTCTTTCCTTCTTCCCTTCCTTCACTGCTTTCCTCCATCTCAGTTCTCTTTTCTCTGAAAAGCCTTCCCTGTCTTCTTTCACACTGGCAATTCCCCTTCCTTATATGGGCTCATAGACTCATTGTTCTCCTTTCAGACTTTTTATCAGCCTTTTAATTTTATAGGCATGTGTTTGATTCCTTGATTAATATCTACTTCTCTAATACTCTGTAAGCTACATGAGGACTGCACTATCTCGTGGTGTTTTTCCCTCATCGTTTCTTTAGCACTGAGCACAGGACCTGGTACGTAACAGGTGTGCACTGAAGAACGAGGTGTGCACGTGCCCCTCCCTATGGTTGCAAGATTCCTGGCTCTGTTCTTGACTGCACTGCCTGCTCCAGCGCCCTTAATAGACAACTCCCTGGACGTCCTTCTGACTTTGGACTGTGTATTCCTAGATAGTTATTAATAGCTTTGATAATAATAATAATAGCTAGAATTTTTGAGCAGTTATCTGTTGGTCAAGGACTTTACATATGTTATTTTCACTCCCCCCAAACATTATTCAGCTTGTCCTTAAAGAAACTACTGTGATGCAGATGGGTTCAATAACCTGTCCCAGTCCCACAGTGGCAGAGCCCGGCATTAACCGCAGTCCTAGGTGGCTCTAATGCCTGTGCTCTTTTCCTTACACCACAGTCCCTCCTAAAAGTGCCATTCCCCCGTATGGTTGGTAGCCAGGCTTAGTCCCATAGAACCACGTGTACTGGACCAACCAGCCCCCAACAACTGAACACCCCACTCCAACAGACACACACATATTTGGTAAATGTAAATAGAGCTTTTGCTTCGTATCTTCTTGAAGAGTACTTAGATTTCCTTCTGCAGCTTTGTTGGTGTGAGGCTGGATTTCCAAACAATGTGATTTTCCCAAACTCGAACAGTTGGGCTCTAGTAACAACTCTCTTTACAGATTGTCCCAGAGAACTGTCACAGGTACCTTTGATCCTGAATCTTTAAAAGTCTTGGGAGGGTTCTGGGTGATTACATGGGGAAAACTAAAGGGAACTAATGTTTAATTAACACCTACTATGGGCCAGGTACTTAACGTGGTCACATCGTTGAATTCTTGATAGGAATAATTATTACCATTTTACAGATAAGAAAGTGAAGCTCAAAGTAATCTGTTCTGGATTCTGACCCAGGGCTGTTGGAAGCCAAAGCCTGTGCTCTTCCAAGTGGGCAAAGATCCCAGTGGGTGATAAGACTAAGACCCTTGGCCCAGAACCGAAACCAAGAAGAATGTTTTCCAAACCATAAAGCCTCCTCAGGTAAATACAGTTGTTTACCCACAACCTCAGGTGCCAGATGGTAATTAAGTATCGAACAGAAGGGGTTGTTTCCTCCCATTCAGGGAATGCTTCCACCGTTGTTTGCTTTTCAGAAAATATCAGCTTCTTTCCACAAGCTTTGGTCCTACCAGAACCTGCCCTCCTGCCTTTCCCCAACCCCCAAACGTCTCCACAGGTATCAGGGTCTAGAGTAGATGCGTCGTTTTAGCCACCGACTAAATGAAGTTCCCTAAAAAGACTTCACCGATCATGTCAGTCTGTGGTTTCTTTTTTGAGTACCTGAGGCCAGAAAATTAAAACATTACAACAGAGGGTTGGTGTCTAGTCATAGTATTATGGGTGATTTTTATTTCCTCTCTGTGCTTATTGTATTTTCTAAATTTTCTACAATAATAATGCATTACTTTAAATGAAGAAGTTAATGATTTTTTTTAAGAACCTCATTACAATAGTCCATGGATAACATTTCCATTTTTTTAAATATAGGCTAAAATAAATGTTCTCAGGTTAAGTTTAAGTTTAAAGTCACTTGGGGGAGATTCACTGATCAAGCAGGCTGTTTAACTCCCTGCAAGAGAGTTTAAGGATATGTAACTGTAACCGGTCCCCATCCAACCAGGTGAGATAGCCAGGTAAGCCAGGTAAGACCCAGGTTTAGACACGTGGACAAGGTTTGATTCCAGAATGCTTGGCAACCTAGAGTGAAGGCAACTGGTTGGGCATCTGGTCACAAAGAACCCTTTTCAAGTATTAGGGACATTCTGAGCTACCTCATCAGCGTGACTTTAAAGGCTTCCAAAACTCTTCATCGGTCACAATCTTAGTCCTGAATCACACACCAAACCTATTTTGAAAGCTGCGTCATGACCTACCTTTACCCTGGTGTTTTACTTTTCCCTCATCCTGTTTATGGCCTCACTTTCTTTAGACCTGAACACACAATACTTCTTTCCTGAATCTAATCTTGGCTTCCCTCCCCAACTCTGGTCTGGATTTTCTCTCCTGATAAGTTATCTTGCCCTTTCTGGTCCAACAGACATAAGCCTCAGGAGATGAATCTAAACAGCATTCCCAGATGTAGTCGTAAGCATTCTAAAGCACGTTGGACTGTGAGAGTCGGACATCTAGGAGACTGCTCTGCACAAATTCATGTAGGTGGCCTCTTGGACATTTGTTCGGGAAACAGAGCCCCAGACATAGAGATCAGGACTAGTGGTCAGGGTCAGGGCTCCAGTTCCCACATGAGAACCAAGGATAAGTCAGATAGCTGTAAAGGAACATGAAATGACATCCACAACAGGAAACTGGTCCCATGAACATGGGCTTGTAGCACCGTTGGCAGGAGAGAGTAGGTCTGGAAACCTGGGCCTTGGGACTAGAAGGGACTTCTGCTGAGGGGATCCGTGAGGTGAGTGAGAGAGCACTGAGCAGCACAGGGGTCCGTGCAGGGCACCACGACCAAGGATGCCTGAGGAAGAGGACCACAGTTTTGCCATGGCAACATATGCCATTTGGAATACTGATTTTAAGATGGCTATTTATTTATTTTTTAAATCCTCACCTGAGGACATTTTTTTCCATTGCTTTTCAGAGAGGGAAGAAGGGAGAGAGAGAAACATAGACTGGTTGCCTTCCGTACACACCCTGACCAGGGATTGAATCCGCTACCTGGCTAAGTGCTTTGACCGAGAATCACACATACATCCTTACAGTTACCGGAGGACGCTCCACCCAACAGAGCCTCACTGGCCAGGGCTAAGATGGTTATTTTTAAAAAACAAAAGACTCAGAAAAAACCTTTGACTTGCCCCTAACTGCCTATTTAAAAGGAATTTAAATAGAGGACCTGTTCCAAGAAAGGAGAGATTACCATAGATAAGTATAGCTTAATATAAACTAGTGTGTGAATGACAGAGAGGAATCTAGCACAGTTCCTTTGTCCAAAGTCCTCTCTGTGTCCATTGTTAAAGATGGCCCAGCAAACATTTATTTACCAAACATTTGCTTTTCATCTCTGTGTGAATCACCTTCCTGTCCTTTGAAATCCCAAACCACGATCCACGCCCCCACCCCCATTCCCCACTGAGACACACACACGCCTTTCTCCTTAGCTCCAGATGGCACATGAATCTCAACTTTCCAATGCCTCCCTGGGTCTCAGATGCTTATGGCACCTCCGAATGTACATTCATAATGAACTTGGGACATTTTCTCCTGTTCATCTGTCTCACGCTACTTTGATTATAGCCCAGCCAGAAGAACTTAGAAGGGTGGAAGGAAAGTTATTTTTCAGGTCCCCACACCTATCAGAAATAGTGATGTGATAACCTGCAGCTGGGGACAGGGGCTGCTGCTTAAGTCCTTATTGGTCCGGGTAGTGGGTAGGCTGAGTCAGAAGGAGAGAACATCAGTGTCTGAACACGGGTTGTTGAGTCAGAGAGTGGAGGGGACTCTATAGGGACTGGGGTGGAGAGCGGGGGAAGGTGTGCTCTGTGGCGTCATCTCATACAGATTTCTCCAGAGGTTTGTGCGTAGTGATAGAACAGAAAGTGCATGAATGTTTGAGTCGGGTAGGTTTGAATTAAACCTTGGTTCTGTCATTTCCCAGTCATATGACTTTGGCCAAGTCACTTGACCTGTCTGAGTTTGTTTTCCCATCTGCAAAATAAAGATAATAGTACCCATCTTGCTAGGTCAACAAAAGAAGTGCATGAGATTGTACTTACAAAGCATTCGGTACCCATAATGGGTCCTCAGTATATGGTAGTTAGAGGAAAATAGTCCTCCGTACCTTAGTCTAATTGTATTAACACAGAGAAAGACACCCTAAAGAGAACAAGCAGGGATACTTTTTTCATTGGAGGAAAATCAGAGAACAGAAAAGCAAAAATTATGAAACAAATATTATTCATAATTTACTACCCCCAATGTAATTACTAATATTCTGATGTGTATCTTTTCAGAGTATACATATACATACACATATGAGCAATTCTATAATATAAGATTATACTATACTGTCTTGGAACCTGCTCTCACTCAACAACACACCATGAACATTTTTCTTTTGTACTTAATATATGTCTCAATAAAATTTTCTATTGGCTGCATAAGAGCCACCGTTTGGATTATCCACATTTCATCTGACAAACCTCAGCGTGCTGAACATTCTGTCGTTTACAATATGGGGTTGCTAAGATCACCCCCTATGGCTAAATTTCACCTCTTTCATCTTTCTGGGGGTAAAATTAATGTGGATTATTATTGCTGGATCTGTCCAGGAAGGGTTTTTGAACCACTTCAGTAATATCTGAAAGAGATTCTAAAGAAAATAATCCCAGCCATTAAACTACCTCTTTCTGGTTTCCCATGTGTATTTTCTCAGTCAGAAAACTATTGGAAGAAAAGACAGCTGCTTTGTCTTTTATGAAAGAACTTTCTATACAGATTTTTTAAATTTAATGAAGATTTTTTTTCTTTATTGCTCTAAAGAATAAGTTCGTTATAGCAACTCTTACAAAGACAGAAAGGGGAAAAAATCCTCCACTGTTTCAATAATTTTGGTTTGTGTGTTTCCTTCTAGACTTTTCCCTAGTTACACTTTGACATTTGTAAACAGTTGTGTTCATATTGTGTGTATAATATTATGCCTCACTTTTGTGCTAGGAGCCTCTGCACTTTTCCAGGTTTTTGAAATGAACCAGTAACATCACTTGAATGTCTGCATCGGCTGCATTATCCACTGTCGCTTTTGACAGCGGTCCCTCCTCTAGCCTGTAAAGACTTAGGCCCAAAACTTGTCTTCAAAGTCCTGCAAAGACTCTCACCTCCCAACCTCATACCCCCTCACCAAACTTATGAGCACCCCTTTTGGCTCTAGCATCTCCTCCAACAGATTTTTATTTTCATTGTATTCATCTCTGTTACCCTTTCTGCTTTATATTCTCTTTCCCTGAGGTATGCCCTCCACCTCCCCGACAACCTGCACAGGCGGCCATGACCATTGCAGGTGGCCCCTCGGACACCCGGCCCTGGGCACATGGCCTCCAATCCAGGTCAAGTCCCAAGAGCTAATGGATCGTGTCCTCCCCCCAAAGCAGGTTAATTCCCCAAGTTAAATGGGTTGTTTCCCATATTGAGAGCAAACACAGAAGGCCAGGCTTGGAAACAGAGCTGGACCAGAACATGTGGGCACTCTGAGAAGGCTAATAATGGGTACCTCCTTTCAAAATGACAGGCTCTGAACAGATGCCCAGCACCATGTGGAGGACAGGCTGAGTGCCGTGTGTGAGAAGTAGGCAGGGAAGACTGCTGGCTCAGCACCCGCTCGCTCTTCATTGCCCCAGCAGTTCAGCTCCCAGCCCTGAACTTGCACACATCGCCTAGCAACCCCAGGGCCTGGAAAGGAGGCTAGACACCATCTCTTGTCACTTCAGTGCTTCCGGAGGTTTTTCCTCCCACCAAGAGGCGACAGTGAACATCCTGGGAAAGCCCACAGCCTATTTACTAGTGGTGTGACTGGCAAATTCTTTAACCTTTCTGGAAGGAGTCTTCTAATCTTTGAAATGGGGCCACCTCAATAGGCTGGAAATTTAAATGAGTTAATATATGACAAGCAGTTAGAGAAGTTCCTGGCACAAAGCTGTTGCTGTGTATACTCTAATTACTGTGTATCACTTGTAATAATAAACATTATCATCATTCTCACGTCATGCTCACTATCAGTGATTCTGGTAAAGACTGTTTTCCCCAACTCATTACATTTTCAGTAACATTTTAGTTCCTTACAAACTGGTGTCCTGGCACCAGCCCAGCTGGCCTGCACCTAAATCCAGCTTGGCTTCGGAGCCTCAAGTACAATGGACAGGCTCCAGTGGAACTGGTGTGTGTGTGTGTGTGTGTCGGGGTCATTGCCTGATCACTCTATCCACACTGCAGCCTCTGGTTAAAAAGAAAGCCTTGCCCTGGCTGGGTGGCTCAGTTGGTTGGACCGTCGTCCTGTACAACAAAAGACTGTGGGTTTGATCCCCAGTCAAGGCACGTATGTGAAGCTACTGACTGATGTTTCTCTCTCTCTTCCTTCTTTTCTTTCTCACATCAATAACTATCCTCAGGTGAGGATTAAAAAGAGAAAGAGAGAATTAATGAGAGAGAGAGAGAGACCTCATTTTCCACATGGTGATTGGGGGACCTTAAAAGGTAGAGATGGACTTTGGGGGAACTGGTCATTTATCAGGAGTAGGTAATCCTCAGTAAGAAAAGAGGCATCACCTTTAAAAGATTCAGGAAGGGGAGGGAGAGTTCTCCTTCAAACCAGGGGACCCGGAGAGGCAGCACGGGGTGGTGAAGAGAGGAGGACGTGCGGGCTTTGGAGACAAGCAGGCCTGAGTCCCATGTCTGTCTCAGTCACGGAATGAGCTTGAATGAAGTAGCCAAAGTCTCTGTGCCTCAGTGTCCCTATCTGTAAACTGGCTGGGTTGTGCTGATGAAAGTGCCTAGCAGGGAGGCTGAAATAGTTGGGTGGCCCATAACTGTGACTTCCTTTGAGTTCTTAAAGTGACAAGCAGAAAATGTACCCTGACAGCACCTTCAGTGCCCAGAACGTAGAAGGTGATGATATGTGAACAGCATATATGAATAACTGGGAATTCCAAGGGTCCCAGAATGCACAGTCATGGCAATATATCCAGCGTTACAAAGTCCACTCTGTGTTCTTGCTAACACTTCATATCCACTGTTTCACATAATCATCTTAATAATCCTGTAAAGTAAGAATTATCCCCATTTTACAGACTCAGAAACTGTGATTGGAAAGTGGGGAGCCTGGGCTAATGTCCCCCATAGCCCCAAAGCTTGTCATCACTGGACCCAATTCACTGTCACCTTATCTTCCACTTGGGGAGATGATGTCAGTTTTGACTCAATGCTAGAAAATCACTCTGATAAACAGGTTTAAACAAATAAAACCATATAATTGGGGAATACTATGCTAGGCAGTCTAATGCCGAGGAATTAAATCAGCCTTTTAAGTTTTATATTGCAATACAGTTGCAGTGTTTAATAATTATTGCCAGAGAATGGTGTGATGCAGTACTAAAAATGAGTAATTGAAAAGCCCATCAAGGTAGATGAGGCATCTTCTCACTGAATTGCTCTTGAGTACTTTACATAATTATTTCATTCAGATTTATGATCAGCTCAGCAGAATGTATGTCTCTCCATCCCGCTCTGCCTGAAGTTGTTCGGGAAGCCTTTTCACATCATGCTACAACCTCTGGGATGGACAGATGAATGTCTCTTGTACACTAACGGGGCTTTCAACGGGTTTGACTTCATTTCACAAAGGACAATATTAGGAGTGAAAACTTGGTTTCCTGAGAACCCTCCATGTCCCAGGCGCTGTGCTGGGCTTTACATGTATTAACTATGTTCGCACATTTAAAGTCCCTAACAGTCCAGAGGGAGGACCGTGCTTGTCATGTCACTGAAGAAACAGAGGCTCAAAGAAATGTCACTGAACCAGATTTGCCAGGCTCATCGTGAACTCATACCAGGCAGTCTGGCTCCAAACCAGTGGCCTCTCCACAATATCACCAGCCTCTGGAAAGAGAAAGCTTAGATTTTGGGGAAGAGGATTGTAGTAAGGTCAGATAGAGAAGAAAACTGAGCCCTGCCAGATTTTATTTGCAGCCCTGGCTCCTCGAACATCCCAGTGCATCCGGTAGCCCCACCCCTCCCTCCTCATTCCTTCATTCTTACAGTGTCAGTACCTCCAGGCCCAGAGGGATCCAGACCCATCTCCAGGAGAGACAAGAGACGCAGTTTCCCAGGGCTCCAGTCTCCCCACCCTGCTCAGACCGTGAGGCTATGAGCTTTATCAAAGGCACAAGTTTATCAGCTTGCCTCTCCTGAGAGTCCTCAGAGTGGGAGTTCTTGGCAAATTCAGTTCACTGGCAAGTGTGGACAGATGGCTGCCTGGATGAAACAACAACCTTTGTTTCTGGTCGTGCCCATATGTCAAAGTAGCCCAAAATGAGGAAAAGTGGGAGGGAGGAGGGACAAAATGGGGCTATCTTACAGGCTGGAAAAAAATAATATAATCCTTTTTTACATTGCATTTCGAAGATTGTAAATAGAAGAAATGGACTCTCCAGCTCTCCCCCACCCTGGCAGAGGACAACGACAGACCCAGCAGAAGATGGATTTTTCTCCACAACATCCCAGTCTCCTTCTTACTCTGATGCTTGCTTGAACTCTGCTTAAGTGAGCAGACATCAACACAGGGTCAAAAGGGGGCTCCCTTCTCCTCCACCCCTCACCTTGAGAACAAGGTAAGGTTCTGCTGAGGGTTATTTCAGAAGAGGTTTAACCAGACCCTTGACTGTCTTAATTCTCCAGGATATAAAAGCGTGTCAGATTTCCCTCCCATTTCAGCATGAAAGCGGCAGACATCGCGCACGGACTTAAATCTTACCGAATACAGTACATGTCTGTGAACTTCTCCACACCCTGGGGGAAAGCCAAACTTTAATCTAACTATATTTTAACACTAAGAGTCTCTCTTAATGAAGTGGATTTATGGTAATTCTCACCAGCTATTTGTCAAACACATCCAATGTGGTTGGGTTACCAGATGGGGGTTACAGAGTGCAGAGCAAATTAAATACCTGAGAAGAATGCATTTTGTCTTTGCGTGCCTGAAGGTGGAAGGGTGGCGGGGATACACTCATTGAAGCATGCAGAGAAGGATGCGGGCCTTTCCCTCTGCTATAGGGGGCATGTGAGCTGGGTGCTGCAGGGAGGGAGCCGAGAGCCCGCCTTGTGCCTGGCTGAGGAGCAGGAGATGTGAGTGGTTCACCAGCTGATGGATGACAGAAGAAGCTCTTCCAGATAATTACTAGAAGCTGGAGAATCAGCTGTTGTCCTGTCAACACAGTGTATTGCAGGAGAAAGATCATTAATGGGAAGGGAGTGGGGCTGGGAAGAACAAAGGGAGAGAGAGAGACAGGCAAAGGAACCATGATTGAGTGCTCATCACTGGCCCTGGCCGGTTGTAAGGGCATCTATTTGTTATTTGTCAGTTCTCTGAGGTCCTCCCTCCCTCCCAGACACTGTTCCCTTGTCTTGTTGCTAGACTAGCTTCTACTAGTGGCCTCGCTTTCTCTGGGAAACCTTCCCAAAACCCAGGGCCTGAGCCATATGCGCTGTTCTCTGTACGCGCCCCATCACCTCCCTCATCAGCCTGTGTCTTTGTCCTCTCCTCTCCAGGGCTTCTTCACCACCCCACCCACCAACCTGAGCATGAGAACCACCTGGAAACTTTGGGAAACTAGTGACGCCTGGGCCCCACCCCAGACCAGTTGAATCAGAGGTTCCGGGAGCGGAGCCAGGGTAGTAATGAATTTTTAAAAGGCCCTGGGGGATTTAGATGGACATTTAGGATGACATCATCTGGAATCATATCTGAAAGCGGGGCCTTACGTTTGTGTTACCAGCACCTAGCTCTGCGGCTGGCACATTATATACACTTAATTAATCTTTGCAGAATTAATTGATAGATTAATTACTACTACTACCACTTTAGAGAACAGGAAATTGATTCATGGAGGCAAAATAGCTGGCCCACGTTGGCGAAGTTGTTGTAAGCCCCAGGGGCCAGAGACCTAGTCTGTTCAGTTGCGCTCTGCGCTTCCAGTGCCTAGAGTTGGGTCTCAGTCAGAGCAGGGCTCAGGACGCCTTTACTGAATAAAGACTGCACCTTGTCTCTTACTTGGAAAATCAATCTCTTCCCACTCTATCTTGCTACCAGCGCTGCCTCTGCCATTATCTATGTGGCTTTGCACAAGTCACATCTCTCTGAATCTGAGTTTCCTAAAATGAGGACACTGAATGAATGGCCCCTAGAAGATTCCTTCCAGTTCTGTTCACGGCGGACGGCCCCGCCATCCCCATGTAGTCACTTTAAGGACGCATATCCAGCTCTTGTGCCAGCACTTTCTGCACGCAGCAGCATCTTCAGATTCGTTAGGAGGCCTCTGAATTGCACCTCCCAACCTTTCCCCACACTTCTCTTCCCTTTTCCCCAGCTTCCTGCCTCTTTCTTTCTCCCTCCTTTGGCAAGTATTCCTAGTAGGCAGGCGGTGGTTACAAGAGCTGGCCTTCATCTCCTGGCCAGGCCTCGCTCTAAAGAGCAACTCCATAGCTGAGAAAACATGGTTATTAATTTCTCATCCCTCTAAATCCAATTCCAGAGAAGAGCATCACTTTGTTGATGTAACTGTAGCACAAAGGAGGAAGGGAACATGTGTTTGTTAAATGTGTACGACCCACTTGGGACTTCATTCTGTTATCTTAGGTAAATTAAGCCTCACCCCTATCTGCCTGTCCATCGCGCCTCTACGCTATTTCCCTCCAGCACCCCGGAGCACCCGAACTCCATCAACCACGGCAGCAACGTCCTAACTTCTCTCTCCGCTTCCACACCGAACTCCTACAATCCAATCTTCCTGCAACAGTCAGAATGCACATTTAAAATAATACACCAAATCATGCCACTTCCTGTTTAAAGACTTCCAGTACCTTTCCACGGTACTTAAAATCTAAACTTTACAGAGCAGTGCCCTCTTACGCGTGGTTTCTCTTTCTGCAGTTTCAGTTACCTGTAGTTGACCACAGTTCTGAAAATATTACCGTAAGTGGAAAATTCCAGAAATAAATAATTCGTAAGTTTTAAATTGCCCACTATTCTGAGTAGCATGAGGAAGTCTCCTGCCACCCCAATCCATCAGCCCGGTGTGTGACGCATCCCTTTGTCCAGCCTGTCGACAGTGCGTAAGCTGCCCATGCATTTGTCACTTAGCAGCCGTCTCCATTATCAGATCCATTGTCATGGTACTGGTGCTGGGTGTCAGTGGTCCTTATTTTACTTAATAATGTCCCCAAAGCCGCTCACATAACTTTTGTTATGGAATATAGTTATAACTGCTTTCTTTTGTTATTAGTTATTATTAATCTCTTACTGTGCCTAATTTATAAATTAAACTTTATAATAGGTATGTATGCCTAGGAAAAACGTAGGATATCTAGGGGTCTGGTACTATCCATGGCTTTAGGCATCCACTGGGGGTCTTGGAACAGATCCCTGTGGATAAGTTCCCCACCCGATCTGGTCCCTACCAACTTCTTGGACAGCATCTCTTGCCACTCTTAGTCTCGTCCATCACACTGCAGTCTCTTAGATGCGCTCCCCTCCAGAGCCTTTGACGCCTGCTTCTGGCTGCCTCCATCCTACATGATCCCTCCCATAGATCTTAAAGAGTTAGGAAATTTAAATATGTGTGAGACTTCAAGGTAACTGGTTTACAGGTGAATCAACATGAACGTACTTTCTGTTGTGCTCCTCACATTTGCTTTTTCAGTGTGCTGCTACAGGAATGGTGGATGAAGCAACTCAGACAGTCTAGGGATAACGTCAAAGGCATCTGCAAACTGTGGTAAGGAACCAATACACTGCCTTCTCTTTACCTATTAAAAGATTTCAGTAATTCATAACTTGATTTTTTTTTTTAGATGATCAGGAAACAGAAGTTCAGCTTTGGGAGAAGGAAGCTAGAATTTATTGAACTATGCGCCAGGACTTTTAAACATGATTTTGTTGAATCAGCGGAACAACTCACTGAAATAGGTGTTATGATCCTGTGTTACAAAGGAGGAAACTGAGGTTCAGCAGAGTTAACAATGTTTCCTGGGGGACACACAGCTTTCCACATGGACAGAGCCAATGTTCTACCCAGCTTATCTGAACCCCAATCTCAGGCCCTCTCCTCTGCCATAACATCTTCTGTCACCAAGCACATCCCTTCTTCCCAGTAAAAGCAGCCTCAGAGTAAACAACAATATATGAGTAATCAATGATTAACATATAAAACTGAGAAAAGGCTGCTTTCCAACAGCACATTCGAAGCCTCCATTTACCTGTGCTAATTGTAAAAGCGTAACAACAATCTGTTCTTAAACATTTATTAAATTGGATTCTCTAAGAGCCTGTTCCTTGAGAGCTCAGTTGGCCAGTATTCTGAATTCCTAAATGTACTTGAAAATAACCAAATGTCATTTCTCCCAAAGCATTCTAAAGTTTAGATTGGTAACCAATTCAAAATGACTCTCTGTTCAATTAGTGCTTTTTTCTTTTATTCATCTGAACCGTAAGATCAAACTTAAACAGTGCCACAGGCGGAGCGCCCTGCTGGGCCCTCTTTCTGGTTGTGTGTTGCCAAGAGAACAATCCTGCTTTCAACAATAGGAACAGCAATCAATGCTTTCACAAAAGACTTAGGGCTTCTGGTCAAGATGGCAGTGACATAAATGCAGTACTTACATACTCCCAAACCACATCAAAATTACAACTAAACTACAGAACAATCATCATCATAAACTACAGAAACACCTGAAATCTAGCTCAATGGAAGTCCTACAACTGAGAATATAAAGAAGAAACCACATCAATACTGGTAGGAGGGTAGGAGGGCTGGTCCCACACTTACCTGTGGTGGATAAAATTTAGGGGTGCTGGGAAGAGAAATCCCCATAACTTTTGGATATAAAAACAGTAGCGGTTGTGGCTGAATGAGACAAAGAGCTTCTGGAGTCCCAGGCAGTTCCTCTTAAAGAGCCCACACACAGACTTACTTGAACTTACTCCCACTGAGCTCCAGTGCTAGGACAGCAGTACAAAAGGCAACAGGGACACATAGGAAACAAGTGAAGTGTCTGGCATCAGGATAAGAGCTTGAGGGGCATCTTTCTCCCAGACAAAAGTGCTGGCAGAAGCTATTTTTCCTTTTCTGAGCCCTTTCCCTGTAGATCTGGTAGAAAGGCACCATACCTGATTCTCCATCAACCTGGCTATCACTCTTCCCCCTGCCCTAGTGATTCCCTGAGAGCCTGCCCCACCAACTTGTGGGCCCAGCCCAGCTGTTTCCAGTGGATTTTCCATACAATGGCCTGTCACAGCTCATGCTTCAGATTTTCCTAAAATCTCTCAAAAAAGCAGCATCTGACCTCAGTGTATCCCTTACCTCTTGCTAAGTGGCCCCAGGCCCAGCACTAGCAGCAGCTGGCCTTGGTTTGCAGCTTCAACTCACCTGGGCACCTCTAAGCCCAGCACAAGTAGCAGCCAGCTGCAAATCGCTTCGTAGCTAATGCCAGGTAGCTCCAGGCAGAATACAGTGGCACCTGACCTTGGTCTGCACTTCCTTGGAGGCCCCAAGCCAGTGCGACCAATAGACAGTTCCAGACCATATCTAAGTACCCCCAACCACCTCCACAAGCAACACACTCAAGAGGCCAACTCAGCGGGCACCAGAGCACTTTTGAAGTAAGTCCTGCTCTGTGGAGTGGGCCCCTACATAGCTCATCCTCCATGGTGGTAGGTTATCGCAGCCAGTCCTTGCAGCTGATTGGATTGAAGTTAAATCCCTTCCACTGACTTGCAACGGTAGTTAAGGGTCAACTACAGTAGGAGAATGTACACAGCCCACAGTGGGCACATCTGAAGTGTTCAACTCAGGGGAACAGGGAGGCTGTGCCCCTGGACCCTACAAGATACCTACTATATTAAGCCACTATACAACCCCCAGGAGATGTACTAGCTCTACCTACAAACATAATAAATACAAACTAATAAATACAAACAAACAGAGGGAGGCTGCCAAAATGAGGAGACAATGAAACACGGTCCAAGTGAAAGAACAGAACAAACCTCCATAAAAAGAACTAAACAAAATGGAGACAAGCAATCTACCAGATGCAGAGTTCAAAACACTGGCTATAAGAATGCTCAATGAACTTAAGGGAACAGTGGTTGAATTTAGAGAGAACTTCAACAGTGTAAAAAAGACATGAACACCATAAAAAAAAAAAAAAACC